>PISX010008427.1:0-81855 GCA_004024625.1 Mellivora capensis
TCACTCAGCATAATCTCTTCCAGTCTCGTCCATGTTGCTACAAAAGTTGGGTATTCATCCTTTCTGATGGAGGCATAATACTCCATAGTGTATATGGACCACATCTTCCTTATCCATTCGTCCGTTGAAGGGCATCTTGGTTCTTTCCACAGTTTGGCGACCGTGGCCATTGCTGCTATAAACATTGGGGTACAGATGGTCCTTCTTTTCACTACATCTGTATCTTTGGGGTAGATACCCAGCAGTGCAATTGCAGGGTCATAGGGAAGCTTTATTTTTAGCTCTATTTCTTAAGGAATCTCCACACTGTTCTCCCAAGCGGCTGCACCAACTTGCATTCCCACCAACAGTGTAAGAGGGTTCCCCTTTCTCCACATCCTCTCCAACACACATTGTTTCCTGTCTTGCTAATTTTGGCCATTCTAACTGGTGTAAGGTGGTATCTTAATGTGGTTTTAATTTGAATCTCCCTGATGGCTAGTGATGATGAACATTTTTTCATGTGTCTGATAGCCATTTGTATGTCTTCACTGGAGAAGTGTCTGTTCATGTCTTCTGCCCATTTTTTTGATATGATTATCTGTTTTGTGTGTGTTTGAGAAGTTCTTTATAGATGCTGGATATCAGCCTTTTGTCTGTACTGACATTTGCAAATATATTCTCCCATTCCGTGGGTTTTTTGTTTTGTTGACTGTTTCCTTTGCTGTGCAGAAGCTTTTGATCTTGATGAAGTCCCAAAAGTTCATTTTTGCTTTTGTTTCCTTTGCCTTTGGAGACATATCTTGAGAGAAGCTGCCGTGGCTGATATCAAAGAGGTTACTGCCTATATTCTCCTCTAGGATTCTGATGGATTCCTGTCTCACATTGAGGTCCTTTATCCATTTCGAGTTTATCATTGTGTATGGTGTAAGAGAATGGTCGAGTTTCATTCTTCTACATATAGCTGTCTAATTTTCCCCGCACCATTTATTGAAGAGACTGTCTTTTTTCCACTGTATATTTTTTCCTGCTTTGTCGAAGATTATTTGACCATAGAGTTGAGGGTCCATATGTGGGCTCTCTACTCTGTTCCACAGGTCTATGTGTCTGTTTTGATGCCAGTACCATGCTGTCTTGGTGATCACAGCTTTGTAGTAAAGCTTGAAATCAGGTAATGTGATGCCGCCAGTTTTATTTTTGTTTTTCAACATTTCCTTAGCGATTTGGGATTTCTTCTGATTCCATACAAATTTTAGGATTATTTGCTCCAGCTCTTTGAAAAATACCAGTGGAATTTTGATCGGAATGGCATTAAAAGTATAGATTGCTCTAGGTAGTATAGACATTTTAACAATGTTTATTCTTCCGATCCAAGAACATGGAATGGTCTTCCATCTTTTTGTGTCTTCTTCAATTTCTTTGATGAGTGTTCTGTAGTTCCTCGAGTACAGATCCTTTACCTCTTTGGTTAGGTTTATTCCCAGGTATCTAATGGTTCTTGGTGCTATAGTAAATGGGATCGATTCTCTAATTTCCCTTTCTGTATTTTCATTGTTAGTGTATAAGAAAGCAACTGATTTCTGTACATTGACTTTGTATCCTGCCACATTACTGAATTGCTGTATGAGTTCTAGTAGTTTGGGGGTGGAGTCTTTTGGGTTTTCCATATAAAGTATCATGTCATCTGCAAAGAGAGAGAGTTTGACATCTTCATTGCCAATCTGGATACCTTTTATTTCTCTTTGTTGTCTGATTGCTATTGCTAGGACTTCTAATACTATGTTGAACAAGAGTGATGAGAGTGGGCATCCTTGTCATGTTCCTGATCTCAACGGGAAGTCTGTGAGCTTTTTCCCATTGAGGATGATATTTGCTGTGGGTTTTTCATAGATAGATTTTATGAAGTTCAGGAATTTTCCCTCTGTCCCTATACTTTGAAGCGTTTTAATCAGGAACAGATGCTGATTTTGTCAAATGCTTTTTCTGCATCAATTGAGAGGACCATGTGGTTCTTCTCTCTTCACTTATCAATTTGTTCTATCACATTGATTGATTTGCAAATGTTGAACCATCCTTGTAACCCAGGGATGAAACCCACCTGGTCATGGTGGATAATCTTTTTAATGTGCTGTTGGATCCTATTTGCTAGGATCTTGTTGAGAATATTAGCATCCATATTCATCAGTGATATTGGTCTGAGATTCTCCTTTTTGGTGGGGTCTTTGGCTAGTTTGGGGATCAGGGTAATGCTGGCTTCATAAAAAGAGCCTAGAAGTTTCATTCTGCTTCAATTTTTTGAAACAGCTTCAGGAGAATAGGTTTTATTTCTTCTTTGAAAGTTTGGTAGTATTCCCCAGGGAATCCCTCAGGTCCTGGGCTCTTGTTTTTTGGGAAGTTTTTGATCACTGCTTCAATCTCATTACTAGATATCAGTCTATTCAGGTTGTCAATTTCTTCCTGGTTCAATTTTGGGAGTTTATAGTTTTCCAGGAATGCATCCATTTCATCTAGATTGCTTAACTTATTCGCATAAAACTGTTGATAATAACTTCTGATGATTGTTTCTATTTCCTTGGTGTTAGTTGTGATCTCTCCCTTTTCATTCATGATTTTATTAATTTGAGCTTTCTATCTTTTCTTTTGGATTAGTGTGGCCAATGGTTTATCGATTTTATTGATTCTTTCAAAAAAACAGCTTCTAGTTTCATTGATACGTTCTACTGTATGGATAAAAGATCTCAACGTGAGACAGGAATCCATCAGAATCCTAGAGAACATAGGCAGTAACCTCTTCGATATCAGCCACAGCAGTTTCTCTCAAGATATGTTTCAAAAGGCAAAGGAAACAAAAGCAAAAATGAACTTTTGGGACTTCATCAAGATCAAAAGCTTCTGCACAGAAAAGGAAACAGTCAACAAAACAAAGAGGCAACCCACGGAATGGGAGAAGATATTTGCAAATGACAGTACAGACAAAAGGCTGATATCCAGCATCTATAAAGAACTTCTCAAACTCAACACACACAAAACAGATAATCATATCAAAAAATGGGCAGAAGACATGAACAGACACTTCTCCAGTGAAGACATACAAATGGCTATCAGACACATGAAAAAATGTTCATTCATCGCCAAAGGCAATGGAAGCAAGGGCAAAAATGAACTATTGGGATTTCATCAAGATCAAAAGCTTTTGCACAGCAAAGGAAACAGTCAACAAAACCAAAAGACAACTGACAGAATGGGAAAAGATATTTGCAAACGACATATCAGATAAAGGGCTAGTGTCCAAAATCTATAAAGAACTTATCAAACTCAACACCCAAAGAACAAGTAATCCAATCAAGAAATGGGCAGAGGACATGAACAGACATTTCTGCAAAGAAGACATCCAGGTGGCCAACAGACACATGAAAAAGTGCTCCACATCACTCGGCATCTCTTTTTTTTTTTTTTTTTTTTTTGCTGAGTGACACCCCTGGCAGATGTAGTTTATAATCTTTACTTAGTCACACAACATCAAGAATCGGTCAGTTCCAAGGCGGTGCAGCAGTTCACCCTGGGGCCTCCCTCCCCCACCCCCCAATACAGCACGGTACAACCACACGGTGCACTCAGCTAGAAGAGAAGTGTTAAATGATGCCTGTCCCATAACTGCCCTTGCTTCTCTGTGCTTCTCTGTGCTGTCAGGAAGGGAAACAAAGAAAACAAGAAAGCAACAGGATTCATACACTTTGCACACCACCATGAGATATCACCTCACACCAGTCAGAATGGCTAAAATTAACAAGTCAGGAAATGACAGATGCTGGCGAGGATCTGGAGAAAGGGGAACCCTCCTACACTGTTGGTGGGAATGCAAGCTGGTGCAACTGCTCTGGAAAACAGCGTGGAGGTTCTTCAAAAAGTTGAAAATAGAACTACCCTATGACCCAGCAATTGCACTATGGGGTATTTACCCTAAAGATACAAACGTAGTGATCCGAAGGGGCATGTGCATCCGAATGTTTATAGCAACAATGTCTACAATAGCCAAACTATGGAAAGAAACCTAGATGTCCATCAACAGATGAATGGATAAAGAAGATGTGGTATATATACACAATGGAATACTATGCAGCCATCAAAAGAAATGAAATCTTGCCATTTGCAACGACTAGAGGGTATCATGCTCAGTGAAATAAGTCAATCAGAGAAAGACAACTATCATATGATATCCCTGATATGAGGAAGTGGCGATGCAACATGGGGGACTAGGGGGTTAGAAAAAGAAGAAAAGAAACAAAATGGGATTGGGAGGGAGACAAATCATAAGTGACTCTTAATCTCACAAAACAAACTGAGGGTTGCTGGGGGGAGGGGGTCGGGAAAGGAGGGTGGGGTAATAGACATTGGGGAGGGTATGTGCTATGGTTAGTGCTGTGAAGTGTGTAAACCTGGCGATTCACAGACATGTACCCCTGGGGATAAAAATATGTTTATAAAAAATAAAAATGTATAAAAAAATGTTCATCATCACTAGCCATCAGGGAGATTCAAATTAAAACCACATTGAGATACCACCTTACACCAGTTAGAATGGCCAAAATTAGCAAGACAGGAAACAATGTGTGTTGGAGAGGATGTGGAGAAAGGGGAACCCTCTTACACTGTTGGTGGGAATGTAAGGTGGTGCAGCCACTTTGAAGAACAGTGTGGAGATTCTATTCCTTAAGGAATAGAGCTAAAAATAGAGCTTCCTTATAACCCTGCAGTTGCACTGCTGGGTATCTACCCCAAAGGTACAGATGTAGTGAATAGAAAGGCCATCTGTACCCCAATGTTTATAGCAGCAATGGCCACGGTCGCCAAACTGTGGAAAGAACCAAGATGCCCTTCAACGGACGAATGGATAAGGAAGATGTGGTCCATATACACTATGGAGTATTATGCCTCCATCAGAAAGGATGAATACCCAACTTTTGTAGCAACATGGACGGGACTGGAAGAGAGTATGCTGAGTGAAATAAGTCAAGCAGAGAGAGTCAATTATCATATGGTTTCACTTATTTGTGGAGCATAACAAATAACATGGAGGACATAGGGAGACGGAGAGGAGAAGGGGGCTGAGGGAAATTGGAAGGGGAGGTGAACCATGAGAAACTATGGATTCTGAAAAACAACCTGAGGGGTTTCGAAGGGGCGGGGGTGGGAGATTGGGGGAGCCAGGTGATGGGTATTATGGAGGGCACGTATTGCATGGAGCACTGGGTGTGGTGCATAAACAATGAATTCTGTTATGCTGAAAAGAAATAAAAAAAGAATTATTAAAAAATTTTTTAAAAAATTAATAACATTTGGTCTTCAAAAGAAACAATTAAAAATAAAAAGGGGCGCCTGGGTGGCTCAGTGGGTTAAGCCTCTGCCTTCGGCTCAGGTCATGATCTCAGGGTCCTGGGATCCAGCCCCACATCTGACTCTCTGCTCAGCAGGGAGCCTGTTTCCTCCCTCTCTCTCTGCCTGCCTCTCTGCCTACTTATGATCTCTGTCTGTCAAATAAATAAATAAAATCTTTTAAAAAAATAAAAATAAAAAGACAAGCCACAGATTAGGATAAAATATTATGTATTTTTTTCAAAAATAAAATATATATATATATTTTTAAGGTCTTGTGTCTAGAATAAAGAATACTTACAACTCAGTAATAAGGCAAACATCTCAGCTTTTAAATTTTTTATTTAAATTCAATTTAATTAACATATAATATATTATTAGTTTCAGATGTAGAATTAAGTGATTTGTCAGTTATATGTAACACCCAGTGCTCATTCCAGGAAGTGTCTTCCTTAATGCCCAGCACCCAAGTTACTCCATCCCACCACCCACCTCACCTCCAGTGACCCTCAGTTTGTTTCCTATAGTTAAGAGTCGCCTAAGGATTGTCTCCCTCTTTTTTTCATCTTATTTTATTTTTCCTTCCCTTCCTCTATGTTCATCTGTGTTTTTTCTTAAATTCCACATATGAGTGAAATCATATGATATTTGTCTTTCTCTGACTTATTTCACTTAGCATAATGCCTTCTATTTCCATCCAAGTTGTTGCAAATGGCAAGATTTCTATCTTTTTGATGTCTGAGTAATAGTCATATACATATATAGTCATATACATGTCTATGTATATATACACATAGATATACATATAGTCATATATATATATATTTATATATATATATCACATCTTATTTACCCATTTATCTATCGATGGGCATTGGGCCTCTTTCCATATTTTGGCTATTGTGGACATTGCTGCTATAAACATTGGGGTGCATGTGCCCCCTCAAATCACTATGTTCATATCCTTTGGATAAATACCTAGTAATTTCTGGGTCTTAGGATAGTTCTATTTTTAACTTTTTAAGACACCTCCATACTGTTTTCTAGAGTGGCTGTACCAGTTTGTACTCCCACTAACAGCGTAAGAGGGTTTCTCTTTCTCCACATCTTCACCAACATTTATTATTTCCTGAGTTGCTAATTTTAGCCATTCTATATGAGGTGGTATCTCACTGTGGCTTTGATTTGTATTTCCCTGATGGTGAGTGATATTGAGCATTTTTCATGTGTCTGTTGGCTATTTGTATATCCTCTTTAGGAAAATGTCTGTTCATGTCTTCTGCCCACTTCTTGACTGGATGATTTGCTTTTGGGGTGTTGAGTTTGATAGGTTCTTTATAGATTTTGGATACCAGCCCTTTATTGTATAAGACATTTGCAAATATCTTCTCCCATTCTGTAGGTTGCCTTTTAGTTTTGTCAACTCTTTCCTTTGCTGTGCAAGAGCGTTTTATCTTGATGAAGTCCCAATAGTTCATTTTTGCTTTTGTTTCTCTTGCCTCCAGAGACATTTCTAGTAAGAAGTTGCTGTGGCTAAACTCAAAGAGGTTGCTACCTGTGTTCTCCCCTAGGAGAACCTCAAGAATCTTCCTCTAGAGTCTCCACTAGGATTTTGATGTATTCCTGTCTCACATTTAGGCCTTTCATCTATTTTGAATTTATTTTTGTGTATGTGTAAGAAAGTGGTCCAGTTTCATTCTTCTGCATGTTGCTGTCCAATTTTCCCAACACCACTTGTTGAAGAGACTTTTTTCCATTGGATATTATTTCCAGCTTTGTTGAAGATTAGTTGACCATAAGTTGAGGGCTCATTTCTGGGTTCTCTATTCTGTTCCACTGATCTATGTATCTTTTTTTGTGTCAATACCATATTGCCTTGATGATCACAGCTTTGTAATACAACTTAAAGTCCAGAATTGTGATGCCTCCAGCTTTGATTTTCATATTCAACATTCCTGGGGCTATTCGGAATCTTTTCTGGTTTCATACAAATTTTAGGACTGTTTGTTCCAGCTCTGTGAAAAACATTGATGGTATTTTGATAGGGATTGCATTAAATATGTAGATTGCTTTGGGTACCATAGACATTTTAACAATATTTGTTCTTCTAATCCATGAACATGGAATGTTTTAAATGTGCAAAAGATTTGAACACTTTACAAAGAAGATATATAAATAGCTAACAAGCACAGAAAAAGTTTTCAACATCATCGGTTACTGAGGAAATGTAAACTTAAACCACAAGAGACCTCTCATACCTACTAGGCTGACTAAAATGTAAATGGCTGATGATATCAAATATTTCTGAGATGTGGAACAACTGGAAGTCTCAGGCACAGCTGTTAGGAAGAGAAAAGATAACACTACTTTGGAAAACCATTTGACAGTCTTCAAATGTTAAATAACACCTATCATCTGACCCACTCCTATGATATTTACCCAAGAGAAATTAAAACAAATGTCATATGTCCATACAAAGACTTATACATGAGTGTTCATAACAACAAAGTATATTGATACATGAAATACTACACAAAAATAAAAAGGAATGAATTCTTGTTATCAACAATAAACATAAATAAATCTCAAAATAATTAGGTTGGGTAAAAAAAAGCCAGAGAAAAAAGAATACATATTGTATGATTCTGTTTATATAAAACTTTAGAAAATGCAAACTAACCGGAATGACAGAAAGTAGATCAGTGGTTGCCCATGGCCAGGATTGGAGAGACAGAAGGGCCACAAAGGGACACAAAAAATCTTCTGGGAGAGGTGGAAATGTTCTGTGCCTTTATTGTGACAATGATTTGATGGTGTGTACAGATATCAAGAACCATCAAATCTACACTTGAATACCATCTACTATACATAAATAAAACCAGTGGATTTTAAATTAATAATAATGCCCACTTCTTTGCATGTCAGTTGTGATGACCTAATGCTATAGATCTGTAATAATGCAACAGCTTGGAATAGTGGCTTGTCACACTGAGAGGGACCCAGTGACCTTGAAGTCCACTGAATCATTCAGGAATATAGAAGGTAACAATTTGTAATTCTTTTCCCCAAAGGTTTAGCTACCTGTCCATTAATTGCCCACACATTTCAGGGTGAAGAGTAATAAATAATAACTTCATGATGCTTCTTTAACATCTAGCAATTTTATGTGTGGCTTGTTAAGAGCCCAGCTGACAGTTGACTACTGTAAGTGAATATCCTGGGCTTTGGTTTTAGAAGATGTCCCACTTTCCATGTCATAGAGCATGTTTACATCAAATTCCTCGAGGCTCAGGTTTTACATTTCCTAGAAATATGTTTTACATCGGAGGCTCTATTGCTCTTGTTTTTCCCTCCTTTAGAAAACTTGATCTGAACCCATTTTATGTCTTGGGTTTTTCTTTCATAGCATATTTCAAACTGTTCTAGAGGCAAGAGCATTTCTGCTCTATTAAAGCAGCTATTCACAAACTTTTCATCACCTAAGACCCACTGCATTATTTTTTTTTATCTTGTGGTCCTCATGTTTTAAAATAAACTTTTTAAAAAGGTTTATTTATTGGAGTGCTTAGGTGGCTCAGTTGGTTAAGTATCCGATTCTTGATTTCAGCTCAGGTCATGATCTCAGGATGTGAGAAGGAGCCCCATGTCAGGCTCCACACTGGGTGTGGAGACTGCATAAGACTCTCTCTCTCTTTCTCAATCTCTCAATCTGTCTTTTTCAATCTCCCCCTCTCTGGTGGGAAAAAGTATTTATTTTAGAGAGAAAGAGAGAGATTGAGTGTGGGGAGGAGCAGAAGGAGAGAGAGGAAGAGAATCTTTTTTGTTGTTGTTGTTATTTATTTATTTATTTTATTAACATATAATGAATTATTATCCCCAGGGATGCAGGTCTGTGAATCGCCAGGTTTACACACTTCACAGCACTCACCATAGCACATACCCTCCCCAATGTCCATAATCCCACCCCCCTCTCACTACCCCCCTCCCCCCAGCAACCCTCAGTTTGTTTTATGAGATTATGATTTGTCTCCCTCCTGATCCCATCTTGTTTCATTTATTCTTTTCCTACCCCCCAAACCACCCACATTGCATCTCTACTTTGAGGAAGAGAATCTTAAGTAGGCCCCATGCCCAGTGCAGAGCCCAACATGGGGCTCAGTCTCACAACCCTGAGATCCTGATATGAGCTGAAATCTAGAGTTATATGCTTAACCAACTAAGCCACCCAGATGCCCCTAAAAATTTTTAAATAGCAAACTGTACATCTTAAGAAACAATAACTCCCTCTCCCCCTCATTTTGGGTAATTTTCTAAAGACATGTATGACTAGACATCAGTTAATCACACTAGTTAAGACTCAGGGTTCTGAAGTCAGACCAGCTGGATTTGAATATTGACTGTACAATTTACTATCTTTGTGGTGGGAAAAATTATAAATCTTCATAAGCCTCTGTTTTCTTTTCTAGAAAATTAGGATAATAATAGTGGCTATCTTGTGGAGTTGTTATGAGGATTCAGTGAGGTAATTTATGAAGATCTCTTACTATGGGACCTAGAACAGAGAGAACAATAAAAGGTAGTGCTATGTGTTATTGAACTTTCTGATCAGAATGTGAGGCATTACTGTACATTTTGGAACAATGATCAAAGTAACCATAACTCCCAGTTATTTAGTGGCTGCTATGTACTGGACATTCTACAAATAGAATTCTTACTTAACCCCACAACAGTTCAGCCTGGTGGGTATTGTTCCCACTTTCCCAGTGGGAAAACTTAGAATCAGAGAGGTTAATAACTTGTATATGGTCACACAGTGGGAAAATGACTGAGCTGCAAGTTGAACCCAAATCTTTCTGGCTTTAAAATGTATCCATCCTTTCTATATCCTGCTTCTCCAAATAGAATTCTAGTCCACAGCCAAGAAACACATTGTTTAGTTAGACTGTATAATTTGATTTCACACACATGAGCTGTTTCCATCAAGCTTTTTGAAGTCTTGAAAATAATACTCATACCACTCCCTAAAACACATACACACACAATCATACACAGAGCTACCATCATTTTGGGCCCCCCTGGGAACTACTGATCTAGATGAATCCAAATTTGTGTCCAAACATATAAATTCCCTACATAGCAGCAAAGTCAAGAAATGCAAGCTCAAACATTCTGCACCACTGGCTTCTCACAGTATAATTAGAGTCTTAGGGTAGTAAGGATAAGCCCTAAGGAAATTTTCATTCTGAGTTAGTCAAGACCACAGCAACTGGAACAATGCTAGGGATATAGCCCAGGATCTCACACTGGAAGGAAGAATATAGGTTGAAAGGGAATTGATTGTTTTATGACTTTATATTTGACTTTGTATTTTTTAATACAAATTATTTTTGACTGTGACTCAGAGCTGGATACATGGCTTATGAAAAGTAAGAATCATCTACTCTAAAGCCAGATTTGTCTCTTAGAAGCTTTGGAATGCATTTTAAAATTCTAAGTCCTATAGTCTATGTGTCTTTGGGCATCTGCTTTTAGCATTGCAATTTCCCTGAACTTTAAAAAAAAAAAAAACTGGAGAGGAGGTTTGTGGGGGCTTTTTTGTTGTTGTTGTTGTCATTTTAAATGTCAGAAAAGTCAGTGGGGCTCCAAACCAAGTTTTTCTGACGTACACTCTCTCAGAGGCCTACCACGGAGGACAAGATGCCTGAGCTGGTGTCATTTAAAGCTTTTGAAAACAGGCAGCTAATTAATATACAGATGAGATGAAGATTTTAAATTATTCATTAATTCAAAAGAAGGTACCCTCTGAATATTAAAATGATGGAGTTTCTGTGTGGCCAAATACGGCCTCTCTCCCTAATGGATGAAGCAAGTATTTTGTGAAACCAGTATGGACACCTGACAGCATCCTTGGTCTTGAGCAGCTTCTGGGGGCTCTTTGACTCATAAAGAAAGAAAATAAGGGTAAAAGAAATAAGTCAGGGGGCAGCCCAGTCAGGATATATGTAAGCCATGCCACCTGAACCTTCACCAGTTAGAGAAAAGAATTGTGGGTTTAATTTACAAAATACCCATGACAGTCATAATTGTAAAAATCATTTGCCAGAAAAATTTACCTCTGAAATGTAGATTCTGTGCTTGCAAAAGATGCACCCCTCTCCTTAAAGGAAGCCAATCGAGAGATATTGATCAAGGAGAAAGCAGGTCTTAGCTGAGCACTTGCCCCACAGAACCATGCACAACACAATTCCAGGACATTATTCTTTCCTACTTGTGGATTGTTCACAAGAGGAAAAGAGAAGACAATTCCACACTTCAATATGTCATGGGGACAGAAAACCCATTACAAAAGAAACACCAAGGTAGCATACTCTTAGTGTAATCTGAAGAAATGGGTTGTGCTCTCTTCTGTCCTCACCTTTTAGTTTCTGACTTTAAGAGAGCCTCCTTCATCTCCTGAAAATTCTCGAGGCCTTCAGATGTGGCCTCAGTCCCACCCTAATAAGCATTTCTCCATCTCCTTGTCCTCTTCTAAAAGGCTCCCTATCTCCCTTCTCACTCACACCCACTTCTTTTTTTTTTTTTAAGATTTTATTTATTTGACAGAGAGCGTCACAAGCAGGCAGAGCAGGCAGAGCAGGCAGAGAGACAGGAGGAAGCAGGCTCCCCGCCGAGCACAGAGCCCAACTGGGGGCTCGATCCCAGGATCCTGAGATCATGACCTGAGCCGAAGGCAGAGGCTTTAACCCACTGAGAGACCCAGGCGCCCCTCACACCCACTTCTTAAAAGTCATCCATACCAGCTTCATTTAACTGTTCCACAAACTTGCATTGCTTGTTTCCATGTTCCAGGACACTTTCTAGGCACTGGGAATTCGGTGAAGAAAGAGTAAGTTGTTCTACTGGGATGAGGGAAAAGAGAAGAAAGTTAACACCAGTCCCAGGAAATAAGGGCTAAATAGAGACATGCAGTGTACCATGCTCTGGAAGCACACAGGAGAAACCCTCACTCAGTTTTGGTGGCTGGGGAAAGCTTTCTGAAGGGAGAACCTAAACCAAGTTTTGAAAGACTGGTAGGAAGTGCCCAGAGGTTAGGAATTGGGAGCCCCTGAGTAAGGAAAGGGCATTCCAGACAGAAGGAACAATATGCTTCTTGCACAGCAGAGTCCTATGCCACTTGGATGTGATATCATGATTGTCCCAATAAGCAGGCATACATCTGTCGTTCATATTCCACATTTTATAATCAAGTTCTTTTGGTGAAGGGACAGGTATAAGTCATTAACTTATTCAAATAATATTTACAGAGCATGTAGTATATGGTGGGTAGTGTGCTAGGTTCTGAAAGCAAAGGGAGATATTTTTGTCATGACTGGTGAAAGAACTCATGCCTAAGTCCATAAATGTAAATGTTTTAAATGATTTTAAATGAGTGAAGGAAATCTATAAAGTGGAATAAGATAGGATGATTAGAGGTAAGAGGAGTTATTATTGGGGGAACAGTGGGAGAATTCTCAGGGTATAAAGACTGGTATTTTCCCAGATATTGAAAGAAGAAAAGGGTGACTGGGTGGCTCAGTTGCTAAGCATCTGCCTTTGGCTCCAGTCATGATCCCGGGGTCTTGGGATCAAGCCCCGCATAGGGTTCCCTGCTCAGTGAGCCTGCTTCTCCCTCTCCCTCTGCCTGCTGCTCCCCTACTTGTGTTCTCTCTCTTTCTCTCTCTCTCTCTCTCATACTCTCTTTCTCTGTCAAATAGATAAATAAGAAAATATTTTAAAAAGCAAGAAAGAAGACAGGAAGGAAAAGACAGAAGCAGGGACTCAAAACTTTGTTCTCCTGGGACAAAAGAGGCAAAAGAGTCAGGGATAATGTCGAGAGAGTTCTTTGTGATCGGAACAAGATGCAGAGGAGTAGCATGTGATTCTAAGGATAGCCTAGAAACAAAATGTAAGGAAGTCTCAAGTTTCCTAAATTCAATCGAAAAGCCAAAGACTTACATCAGCATTTGTGGCTATGTGATTCCATACTCTGAATTAAAATCTAAAGCATATTGAAGGCATGACTCTTGGGAACAACCCAGCACCTAGGCAGCTGTAACATTTCCTCAGTTTTCTGTAACGTAAGATGAAATGGTGTGCCTAAGGCACTGAGTTAAATGTCATATCCAGGATAAAAGCTGGATTCTCATTCTTTAGCCACCAAACCATGTCTTTTTTTCATATGGATTGTGCTTTTATCCTTCTTGACTCATTGGACCAGATAGTCATCTCTTCCACAATATGGGAACTATTCTCAGAGAATCGTAGGTTGAAAATCTGGCCTCAAAGAACAGCTCATCATGTTCCTTGGGGGAGCATAATGAACAGCGTGGATTCATTTGCAGAGGTTCTCAGGAAAGAACTGAGAGATCAAAGGGCTAAGATGGGATCTGCCACGTTTCCCCTTCCTCACTGTTTGCATTGAAAACTGTTTAGTAAACATATCAAATTCTTGTTAGGGTCGAGGCAAGGCAAACTGACCCCATGAAGTCCTTCCCTTCTGGACTTCCAGTCTCTAGACTAATCAGACAATAGAACGGATGAATGAAAAGATAATCATGCAATCATATGAAGACACAAGGCTAAGAGTGGGTGCTAGTCTCTAAAGTCCTTAGTAACAGCTTTGAGCATCTGTCTTTAAAGGCCTCAGTGGAAGTCCCTGCCTCCTCCCCACCTCAGCAGTTAAGAGGCATCCGTATGTAGAGCACCGAGTGCCCCAAGGAAAAGGACCAGGACCTATTTTAACCTGCTGGCTAACATATACTGCCTCAAGGCCTCTGCCAACCCCTGGAATCAGACGTTATCTTTCTGAGCTGTTTCAAATACATACCTCTAGTTATAACATCAGTGGAAATGTTCTTGTTTAATTGGAGGTGGCCTGAGGCTACAGGCTGAAGCTTTGTTTTAATCCTTCCCTTCAAAACATATGTAAGATGTTAAGAAATGATCTATAGAAAATATGATGAATTTTGAGAGAGAGAAAAAGTTTAAGGGGAAAATCTGTGTTATACATGCTCACATTTAACAGGGAACTTTAAACAGGTTAACATATTGGAATGTTGATGTTGTAAAACAGTATTACATACAAAAACTAAAAAAGAGAGGGCAGAATAATACAGAATATTATTAATAATAATAACCCCAACATTCTTCAGAGTACTCTGTACCTTCCCAAAAGAAACAGAATGGAATTGAAGGTGGAGGAGAGAAAAATCAGTAGTTGCTCAACTTAACCTCCTGCACCTCAAACATCTTAATATATAAGAACAAATATAGAGGAATAAAAATGATCCTGACAAAAGTAGGGGGAGGATTTTAAATTATTTTATAAAAGACTTCAATAAAGAGAATGAACTTGAATTTACAATTTAAACATTTAATTTTAATTTTTTATCCTCAAAATCACCCTTGGGATAGGTTATAGTAAACCGATTTTACAGAAAAGGAAACTGAGTCTCTGAGACTTAACTTGACTGAAGTCTGACTCAGCAATTTTGCTTCCAGTTTCCTGTCCTACCAAGAGAAATACTGGTACATGTGCAGAAAGATGTATGCACAAGCGTATTTATGGCAACATTATTATATCAAAAATTCAAAATAAATTTCCATGTATAAGAAAGTGATTAATGGCATATTGTAATTATTAATTAATGGCATTTCTTAGAAATACTATTTAGCTAGGCATTTTTTTAATTGCAGCAAATGCACTTGTAATGAATTAGAAAGCTCTTCAAGTCATACTAAGTAAAAAACATTGCTGAACAATATTATTATTAGTAGTAGTTTTCCATTTATATTAAAGATTTTTCTTCATCTATTTTTATCTGTACATACATGTATACAGATGCTTATAAAAACTATAAAAGAATACATGCCAAAATTTCAATATAAAGGCAAAATAAAGAGCCTCCTTCAACCAATACCTCCCATATCATCTGAAGATCCCCCTTCTTTTCCCAGAGAAAGCCATTTGCTGTATGTATTTCTATATTGTTTGAATTTTGTTCAGTGAGAATATATTCATGATCCCTTGTATAATTATTAAAACAAAGTTTGTTTTTTAAAACCATATGATCCTTTGCAGATATAACATGCTGCTATGATATTACTTTTGCACCGGAAACATCTGCTACTTTGCAAAAGCCTGGAAATAAATTGGCCTTTCTTTTTTGCCTTTTTTTAATGTCAGCAATAGCAGCAAATTCCTATGGGACACTTAGCAAAACAGATTACCCTACGTGCTTGCTTCTGAGGGATGGAGAGACTTAGTATGCACTAGAGACATGGACAGAATTGCTGGGTCACCTGCAAGCAGTATTTAACATCTGTAGGCAATGTAAGGTCTCATTGCATGATATCCTCAACAGCAGCTGGCCTGCCAGTGCCAAAATTATATTTAATGCAAATCTGCCTCACCAGTCTAGACATAGGAAGGGACAGATGAGAGCAGGATCCTTAAGTAGCCTTCATATCCGGAGCTGAAATAAAATGACCATTGAAAGACAGATCCAAAAGGACATATTGAAGTCATTAGCAGAGCTAGCAAGAAGTAGTTTATATCTGAATTAATAACATGAAGAAAACCTCTTCCTTTGCAAATTTTAATGAATGCCAAAATTCTGTCTCTTGTATGTTTCTCACTTGATTCCCCCACCACTGTGGCAAACAGTGTAGGCAGTAATGATATTTCCTTAGGAGAAGAAACTGAGACCCAGAAAGGAAATATGATTGACTCAAGAACCCAGTCAGTGAAGGGGCTGGGGCTAACTACCCTTCAAGTGATTTCTGGGCACAGCAGTTACATGGCCTGAGAGGCTGAACCCCACACACCCACCTGTCTCAGGTAGGCATTAAAGAAGCCAAAGTATCCCTTTCCTGGCAGGCTCAGCAGGGTTAGATCCTTCCTTTCAATCCTACTCAGCATTCTTTCAATAACAGCTCCAGTATTGACATCCATAGACCAGGACGGGAAAATGTGGATGTCCATGCCCATGCAACCACAGACAAAACTCATCTTCCTCATGAAATATATAAAATTTTTAAAAACTTGGACATGCTCTTAGACTCTCTCTGGCCCCTTCTTTCTTTGTTTTAGAAAAGAAATCTCTTTACAAAAAAATCTCAAAAACCTTATTGAGGAAGATTGTACTTTGGAAGTTGGGGGTTTTTTTTGTTGTTAAATTTTGTTTCCATATGGAAGCACAGCTTTTGATATAATATTATGTACTCTTACATTAATAATAAAAGAACATCCAGAAAGATAGGCTGATGGCAGAATGCCCAAATTAGCTTAAGAGAAATACAAGCCAACTGACAAAAGGAATAGAGGGCAGCTGGGGAAGGACAGAAAACCAAACAGACATTGCAGACAGCATGGAAACAGGTCTGCTTTTCTAAACTAACCATCAGTTCTGTGATCATGACAAGCATAGAGGGTGATGATGATTTTGTTCACACAATATAAGATCTCCTTTTCTTGGTGGTCCATTCTGTCACCATCCAGGAAGACACAGAAAATAAGGTTTTCAGAGTGTCATGAGATCACACTTCTGGATGCAGCAAGAGCTTCATTTGCTCCATCTGCCTTCACTCTTATTTTTTACCCCTGTGACCTTAGTTTAATCACTTACTTTTTTGAACCTCTTCCTTCTCTATACAATGGAGAGCATCACTCTGACCAACTCATGGAGCTGTTGTAAAGATGCAAATGCTTTCTGTGCAGTAAAGCACAACACAAATGAAGTATTCTGATTCACATAACATTGCCTTGTGGATGAGAGAAATATTAAATGGACTTAATCAGGGTTAAACAAACAGAGTGAAGGAGGAAAGCTAAAACTATTTAGAGAACAAAAAAGGATAGATAGTGATATGGATGGATGGATATGATGCTTATTTTCTTTTACTAATACAAATGAAAACAATAATAATCATTAAAGCTATAAATTGAGAATCAAATGCTACACAGGTGGTTCAGATACTTTATTCTTAGTATGAATCATGACATAATAAACAATGCTGGTAAATAACATGTGGCTATTTTTACAAGTTGGTTTTTCTTTCACTCAACAAATTTTTACTGAGGACCCACCAAGCACTGGACATCTCCTAGGGTATATGAGGATAAGTACTGTGGGGGGAAAAAAAATAAAGAGGTTAACATAACATTCCAAGGTGTTGGTAGAGGGCAGAGGAGGACATCTTCTTTAAAAAAAAAAAAGTGGTCAGGGGAGACTGCCTAGAAGAAGCAGTATTTGAGCCGAGAGCTGAAAATTAAAATGACCCTTTGCAGAACTGAGACTAGAGCATTTCAGGCAGAGAGAACAGCAGATTTAGAAAGCATGAGGATAGGAAAGGACTTCACATAGTTGAGAAACTAAAAGAAGCCCAGTGTGGCTGGAGTCTAGTTGCAACATATAATCATCTTGTAAAGCACCACTTTGTCGACCTCACAGATGACTTGAAAATTTAAACAGCATCATACTGTACTGGGAAAGGAGCAGAAATGTTTTGTCTTATCATGGACAATGGGGACTTGGGGATTTGTTCACCCATACACAGAAATGGACACATGATGATGGGTTCATCTGGAGCACAGCACTCTACATTATCTGCCTTAACCCACACTTACCAGTGTTAAAGCAGTTGATGTCCTGTATTTTCTGTACAGATCAAAATAGCATCAACTAAAAAGAGAAAGTGGATACATCTTTCATTCATTGTTATAAGAGACTTGGATGATCTCTCTGGCCAATGAAATACTTTCCATTTATCAGAGTTTTGCATAAGTTGTGATTTTTACTTAATCAGTAAGATAGAAGAGTAATTAAATGTAATTTAAAAAGAAGACCTTTAGAGGATTGCTGTGGCAGCTTCTAAAAACCCTTTGGAATTAAATCAGTCTATGAACAAATATTTATTTCTACTATACCATGCACTGTGGAAAATGCAAAGGAATAAAAGACAAAGCTACTTCCCTTGAGGAATTTACAACTTACCTGTGGAGAACAGATGTATTGAAAATAGAAACTTAACAAGGAATTGTATTTCATGAAATACAGTTTGCTTTTGTATAGCTTAGACTACTGTAGGAGTCCAGGAAAAAAAAAACCCAACAATCATTTAGGGCTGATGTTAATCACATGAAGTTTCATTATACCTGGTTAATGAAAGATAATCAATAAATGCTTTGTTGAATAAATAAGTGAGGTATATTTTAGTTTTGATTGCAAGGATATGTGGGAAATGAGTTGGCAATGAGAAACGAAGGATCTTAAGGCAAGGGGACCAGCAGGATCTTGTGCATGGGTAGGAATAAATATGACATACAGAAGGCAATACGGAGGTAGGCTGGCTATGTGAAGATAAATGGTACCAGCTGACATAGGATTTTGATCAACAAAATAAAAATTTTGGATTTGATTCAAGAAGTGGTTTTAGGTTCCTGAGAGAGGAACATGATTAAAACAATGTTTTAGGGAGATTACTCTAATAGTTGTGTTCAAGGGAAAAGAAGCAGAAGACAAAATGTCTAGCTACAAATTACATAGACATTTTTAGAATAACACTATAAAAAATAAATCCATAAATACCTAAAGTTATACATAAGTTAAAGACTTTGTACATGCATATACAATAATAGTAAGAGGATGAATGATGAGGTTATTATTAGAGTCTCTTGTAACACATTTGGAAAACTCAAAGTGTGCCCCTCTGTCTGAAATACTCCCTTGCTATGGCTTGCACATACACATGTCATGTACATTCCTGCTTTAGAACATTTACTCTTGCTATTCCTTCTACCTGAAATGTTCTTCCCCAAATACCTGAATGGCTCATTCCTTCATTCCCTTCAGTCCTCTATTCAAATATCACCTCCTCAATGGGCCTTTCTAGACCACACTGTTAGAATTTGCAGCCATCTGGAACTCTTTACTTCCTCTTCTGCTTTGTTCTACTTCATAGATCTCATTCATTTATTATAATCTCATGTTTTATATATTTTACTTGTTTATTAGCCATTTTCTCCAATTAGAATATTATCTTTATGAAGTGAGGGACTTTCATCTGTTTTGTTCATTATTTTATTTCCAATGTCTGGAACATAGTAAAGAATTAATAAATTGGATGAATGAATTGGTCTCAAACATGTCTTCTATTTAGATGGGGCATCAAAAAATAGAATTATTCCTTACAGTATACTCAAATGTAATAAAAATCTATTGCCAGACTTATGACTAAGAGAAGCTACCATATCGAAGCACATGCTGTCCTTTTAATACTAGACAATAGACTGAGAGACTCACCAGTATAAATTGGCAAAGAACCTGAACTATCTTAATTGAAATGAATTAAGCAGGTAAGTGCTACTTTCATCCCTGGCTAGAGACTAATTGATTTTAGAAATAAAACACAAGCTTCTCTCTCTCTCTCTAAGCTTTAAGTTGTCTGGGGCTAGTAATCTTTGTGAATGCAAAAATGTTCAGTGTCTCATGTACTAGCATCATTTGTTAACTCCTTAACATGTGGGAAAAGATGAACTTTCATTTCATAAACATAAAATCCTGGCAACATTGCACTGACCTGTCAATCAATTGGAAATACTTCTTGAGAGTTTCCACGGAGGTCATTGTCCAATGTACCATCTCTTGGTCTGTCTCATGAAACCAAACCACAGGCTTGTTTAACTTCAAGCAGTTCAGTTCCCTAGGCTATCTTGTTCAATATGGGAACCACTCACCACATGTGACTATTTAAATTTAAATAAATTAAACTAAATTAAAATTTTACTTCCAGACATGTTTCTGGCCAACATGGAATAACAAGAAAGTTGATTTATTGCCCCCATTTGAAATATAAAATGGACAAAATGTATGAAACAGTGATTTTTAAGACACTGGAAAATTCAAGTGAGAAGACAGCATAGTAACATCTTTAAGGTGCTAAAGAAAAAAAAAACTGGCCAACATAGAGTTTTATACTCAGCAATAATACCTTTCAAAAAAATGAAGGGACAATAAAGTCTTTTCAACATACAAAAGTTGAATGAATTCATCTTTGGCCCACCCTACACTTTTAGAAATGCAAACGAAAGAAATGTTAAGGCAAATTATTCAAAAGGAAAATGATACCAGATTGAAACATAAATGTCACAAAGTAATGAAGAACACTGGAAATGGTAATTACAAGGGTAAATATATGTTTTTTTCTTATTATTTAAATATCCTTAAAGATAATTGGCTTTCTAAATAAAAATAATAAGGAGGCAATGCAGGGTTAATATATATAATTTGAAAATGTATGCCAACAATAGTACAAAGTATGGGAGTGAAGGAAAGGACGTATATATTTTGTAAGTCTTTTTTACTATTGTGATAAATCATATAATCTTACTTGAGGCTAGAATGTGACAAGTAAACTATGTGTACTATAGATTACAATAGAACATCTAAAGATACAAAACAAAGAAACCACTATTTAGACAACAATGGAGAGAAAATGAAATAATAAAAATATACACAATTAATCCCAAAAGGGAAAGAAAAAGAAAAAAAGGTAACAGAGCAGATAAGACATAGAAAATTAATAGCAAAATAAGAGATGTACTCCTAATCAAATCTATAATTACATTAAATGGAAATGGTGTGAACATCCCAATTAAGCTACCAAGATTACCAAAATAAAAAAACAAGACCTCACTATATGCTGTGTATATGAAAAACACTTTAAATATATAGACACAGATAGGTTAAAAGTAAAAGAATGAGAAAAGATATATTATTTTATACTAATCAGATGAAACCTAGGGTGGCTATGTTAATATCAGATAAAGTAGATTTTGGAATAAAGAACATTACCAGAGATAAAAATGGTCTGTTCATAAAAAACAAGTGGTCAATTTATTAAGATGACCTAAGAATCCTAAATGTCTATGCACTTAATAACAGAGCTCCAAAATACATGAACTGATAGAACTGGAAGGAAAACTGAAGAAATTCATAGTTACAGTTGGAGATGAGAGTGAAAAAATAAGAAAAAAATCAACAAAACCAGATGATTCTTCTAGAAGATCAATAAAATTGATGACTGCTTAGCCAAACTAATCATGGAAAAAAGAAGAACACACATTACTAATAAAGGAATAAGAATTGTGGCATCACTACAGATTCTACAAATATTAAAAGGTTAATAGAAGAATATTTGGGGTTTTTAATTTTTTAAGGATTTTATTTTATTTTATATCCAATGACATACAATACTATATTAGTTTTAGGTGTACAATACAGACTCAACTAGAAAATATTTTGTACAAATTTATGCCAATAAACTTGACAAATCAAATAAAATGGACAAATTCCTTGAAAGACATAAATCTTCAAAGTTTATTCGAGAATAAACAACATGAAAGCTTAATATCTATTGAAGAATTCAATTTATAAGTTAAACCTTCCCCACAAAGAAAACTTTAGGCCTTGATAGCTTCACTGGTAGATTCTACCAAACGTTTAAGGAAGAAATAAAACAGATGAACACAGGGGAAGGGAAAGAAAAACAAAATAAAATAAAAACGGATAAGGAGGCAAACAAGAGATTCAACTATAGAGAGTAAACTAAAGCTTGCTGGAGGGAAAGTGGTCAGGGAATGGAGTAAATGGATGGTGGTCATTAAGGAGAGCACTTACTGTGATGAGCACTGGGTATTATATGTAAGTAATGAATCACTAGATTCTACTCCTGAAACTAATACTATCCTATATGTAAACTAACTTGAGTTTAAATAAAATCTTGGAGGAAAAAAAAAATAAAAAAACCTTTAAGGAAGAAATAATACCAATATTACACAATTTTATTTTTCAAATTTGAGAAGGAAGTACTTCTCAGCTCATTCTATGAAACCAGCATTACACTGATACTAAAATCAGGCAAAGGCATTATTTAAAAAAGAGAGAGAGAGAAAGAAACCAGGAAATACAAAAAGAAAGAAACCTTCATGAACACAGATACAAAAATTCTAAACAAAATTTAACAAGTAAAATGTATTAAAAATACACTATGACCAAACGAGGTTTATTTAAACATTTAAAATCAATGTCATTCATATATTAATAAACTAGGGGTGCCTGAGTGGCTCAGTTGGCTAAGTGTCTGACTCCTGATTTTGGTTCAGGTACTGATCTCAGGGTTATGAAATCAAGCCTTGCTTGGGCTCTGCACTGAGCATGGAGCCTGCTTAAGATTATCTCTCCCTCTCCCTCTGTTCCTCAAAATTAATAATATTTATTAATAAATATTATTTATTTATTTATAATAAATATGTTTATAATAAATAAAAATTGAAACACATGATGATCTCAGTAGATGCATATAAACCATTTGACAAAATTGAACATCTATTCCTGGTAAAACTCTTAGGAAGCTAAGAATAGAAAGGAATTTTCTCATTATCAGGGACATCTGTGAAAAATTTACAGCCAGTATCATATTTAATGGAGAAAAACTGAGCACTTTCCCCTTAAGATTAGGAAAGAGACAGGCATTCTACTCATTACTTCTACATTGAACTGAAGGTTCTAGTCATTGCCATAACATAAGAAAGAGAAATAAAAGCCATCAAGATTGGAAAGGAAGAATTAAACTATCTTGATTTGCAGAAACACGAATATGTAGAAAACCTAATGGAATGTCTAAAGACTGTTTCAGGATATAGGATTAATTTACAAAAACTAAATATATTTTTAGTCTAGCAATGAATAATTCAAAACTGAAATAAAAAATACAAGGCTGTTCACAATTGCATCAAAAATATTAAAGATAAATCTGACAAAAGATATGAATGACACTGAGGACCCCAAAGTATTGCTAGAAGAAAATAAAGAAAACCCAAATAAATGGAATTATACCACATCTATACCAGAAAGCTAAATTTTAAGATGTAAATTCTTAATAATATGTAAATTCTTAATAATATATATGTTGATATATTGAGTTGATTGATATATAGAGTCAACGCAATTACAATAAAACTCTCAGGAGGCTTTCTAAAAATAGAAATTGACATAATTGGGGCGCCTGGGTGGCTCAGTGGGTTAAAGCCTCTGCCTTCGGCTCAGGTCATGATCTCAGGGTCCTGGGATCGAGCCCCACATCAGGTTCTCTGCTCAGTGGGGAGCCTGCTTCCTCCTCTCTCTCTCTCTCTGCCTACCTCTCTGCCTACTTGTGATCTCTGTCAAATAAATAAATAAAATCTTTAAAAAAGAATTAAAAAAAAAAGAAATTGACATAATTTCCAAACTCATGTAGAAATGCAAATGACCTAGAATAATCAACAATGTTGAAAAAGAAGAGTGGGGCGCCGGGTGGCTCAGTTGTTATGTGTCGGCCTTATCTCAGGTCATGATCCCAGGGTCCTGGGATCAAGGCCCCTATGGGGCTCCCTGCTCAGCAGAAAGCCTGCTTCTCCCTCTCCCACTTCCCCTGCTTGTGTTCCTTCTCTCGCTGTGTCTCCCTCTGTCAAATAAATAAATAAAATCTTTTAAAAAGAAAAAGAAGAGCAAAATTGGAGAGGTAACAGTACACAACTTCAAGAGTTATTGTAAAGCTATAGTAATTAGAACAGGATGGTTTTGGCATAAGAGGCAAATAGATCAATGAGGCAGAATAGAATCCAGAAATAAATCCACACATATATATAAAGCTGACTTTTTACAAAGTTTCAAAAGCAATGCAGTAGAGAATGAATAGTCTTTCAACAAATGGTGCTGGGAAAATTTTTTTAAAAAAGGAGGAAAAAAAAGAACTTGGATCTGTATCTTGCACCGTATACAAATATTAACACAAAATGGGTAATAGACCTAAACGTAAAATCTAAAACTTGAAAATTTCTAAAAAATGCATGGGAGAAAATCTTTGCAACTTTAAGTTAGGCAAAGATTTCTTAGAACAATAAAAACATAGTCCATTAAAAATGTTTTTAATTGGGCTTTCTGCAAATTAAAAACTTCTGTTCTTCAAAAGATGCATTAAAAATGTGGACTCTGAGAAACAAACTGAGGGTTTTGCGGGGGTGGGGGGTGTTGGGAGAGCCAGGTGGTGGGTATTATGGAGGGCACGTATTACATGGAGCACTGGGTGTGGTTCATAAACAATGAATGTTGGAACACTGAAAAAATTAAATTTTTAAAAAATGAAAAGGCATGAAACTAACTAAGATAAATTGTTGAAGAACATATCTGATAAAGTACTTATATCAAGAATAAAGAACTCTCAAAACTTAACAATAAGAAAACAACCCAGAAATAATGGGGAAAACATCCAAACAGACACTTCACCAAAGATACACAAATGGCAAGTAAGCACATGAAAAAGTCCTTAATAGAATCATTCACTAGGTTAAATGAAAATTAAAGCCGTAATGAGATATCAGTACATATCTATTAGAATGGCCAAAGTTAAAAAGATTAGACACACCAACTAAAGTAAGAATGTGATGAGATTAGAAGTCTTATAAACAGCGGGTAAAAAACAGGTTGCCAATTTCTTTAAAATTTAAACATATATCTACAATATGGTGTAGCCAATCCAGTCTTAGGCTTTTACTCAAGAGAACTAAAATCATCTGCCCATTCAACAACTTTTACATGAATGTTCGTGGCTTTATATGTAATAGACACTGGAAAAAGTCCAGGTGTCCATCAAGAGGTGAATAGACAAACTGTGGTATATCCATACAATGGAATACTGCTCTGCCATAAAAATAAATTAACCCTCAATATATGTTACAACATGGATAAAACTGAAAAGAAAAAAAGCCAGCCCCCCCCCCGAAAAAGAGCACATTCTTTATTATTCCATTTACATAAAATTCTAAAAGACGCAGACTAACCCTTAGTTTATTAAACATATTGGTGGGGGCTTGAAGAAGGAGTAGGGGAATGGAAGAATTTAAAAAGGTTAAAAGTTTACAAGGAAACTTTTAGGGGTGATGGGTATGTTCATTATCTTAATTAGGTCATGTTTTCATGTGTGTATTCATATGTCAAAACTTAACAAATTATACATTGAAGAATATGTCATTTATTGTGTGCCTATTATACTTCAATAAAAATTTTTGTAAACATTAGTTCCCAGTCACACTACCCACATTGCAAGTTTTCAGTAGTCACCTGTAGCTAGTGATTTCTGTATTGGATAGTGCTGACATAGAACGTTTTCACTGCCACAGAAAGTTCAGTTGGAGAGTGCTGCCCTAGGGTCTTGGGAACAGAGTGGAGCAGGTGAAGAAGGGAACCTGAAAAGAGGGGACCCCATATCTGCAAACAAATGTTGTGCAGCTTGGCAATCTTACAACGAAGCTGAGTAACATGAGTTATAGTAAGTTAGCTTCAGGACTTCTGGTCCCTTCTATAACTTCTCAGAACGCTCAAATCAGCATTTATAACAAATATCTTGGTCTCTCAAGTAGCTAAAAGTACAGCCATCACAACCGCTGCAGAATTAGGCAAGAATTATTAAGATAAAACTCCATTACTTCAGAGATTGTAAGATGGATACAGGAAGAATGGGGAGTCCTGAGATCTAAGGAAAGAATTAAACTCCACAAATTGATACCTTTGGGAGATACAGCTTAAGAAACACTGTTGCCGGGCACCTGGGTGGCTCAGTGGGTTAAAGCCTCTGCCTTCGGCTCAGGTCATGATCCCAGGGTCCTGGGATCAAGCCCTGCATTGGACTTTCTGCTCAGCAGGGAGCCTGCCTCCCCCTCTTTCTTTGCCTGCCTTTCTGCCTACTTGTGATCTCTGTCTGTCAAATTAAGTAAGTAAATAAATAAATAAATATCTTAAAAAGAAAAAAGAAACACTATTGCCATTAGCACTGTAAATGTATACTGGCACGAAAACATTTACACACTGCCTAAACCAAATTCCCAAGTTTCAAAGACCTTGTGCCAGGTGGCACTTGAAAACATGCTGAAAGACCAGGAATAGCTCAGCCTTTCGATGTTTAAGTGATAAATCTGGATTTCTAGGCTATAGACTTATTTTGATGTATAGTTTGCTTCCTCTCTTCAGTACCTCGTACAGATATGCTGTCTGCTTGTCAGTATTATTTTTCCCATTACACCCAGCTGTGTAAAGTTTCACTGCAACATTGCTACTTAAGATCTTCCTATTATCACCTATGGTCTGAGAGGTATAGAGTCATGTAAACTCATTTTTTTATTCCCTTTCGGAGTGCAACCTTCTTCCTGAACACTAGCGCCTTTAGAACCCCTAAATCACTGCTGTTTACCTTACCATGGCTTCTGTTCTCAACCCATTCAACCCAAGAGCTGAATCACCAATCCTTTGAGGCAGAAGGAAGGGTAAATGATACCTCTGGCTCTAATATGTCCTTCTCGGGAAAAATGCTCACTCTCGTTAAGCAATGATAAACATATTTGGATGTAAGAAGTGATGTGGTATAGAAAGGACAAGGTGAAAGGAGGCAGGCAAGAACTAGATAATCATGATTTCTGTCCTAATTAACAGAGATAATAAACTTCAGAATTAAAGTTCTCAGGTTGATTTAAAGCTCTGAGTCATTAGATAAGAATTCAATTAAAGCACAAGTTCTGTTCGTAAATTTAATGAGGAGATGCTAATGGTGCTGGATTTTGCTATATTTCCTTTCTTGGGAATGTGGATGTGAGAGAACGTGAATGTATTCCTTGTCTCTTCAGAGTCGATTAGAATGCTGGAAACCTGCCTGCATATTAATGGAAGAAGAACATTCTTTGACCCTGTCAACTGAGGTGAAAGCTTTCTCCCTAGCAGGGAGACATTAGGAAAACCTTAGTATATTTTTAACAAATTATTTAAAATTTTAATACTCAAGAGTATTTCTGAATCTTATTACACTGAAAAGTAGATACAAATTTTTACTCTGTGACTTTACTACTTTCAACAATAGCATAATACACATAATAATTCCTGAGAGGTCTGAGGTAAAATTTTTTTAAATATATGTAACATTTATTGAATATTTACTAAGTGCTAGGCATTGTTCCAAACACTTTATACTAATTTACTAAGTTATTATTATTTTTCATTTCAATAAGGAGAAAACTGAGGCATAACAGGTTAAATGACTTGTCCAAATTCACATAGACAATGGGTGACAGAGCCAGGATAAATTAAATTCTAGTGCGAGGGGCACTTGGGTGGCTCAGCAGCTGGCTTCAGCTCAGGTCATGGTCCCAGGGTCCTGGGATCCACCCCTGCATCTGGCTCCCTACTCAGCAGGGAGCCTGCTTCTCCCTCTTCCACTCCCCCTGCTTGTGTTCACTCTCTCTCTCTGTCAAATAAATAAAAATAAAATCTTAAAAAATATAAAAATAAAAGATAAATTCTAGTGCTAATCTCTACTAAAAATCCAAAATTATCAAAAATTGATATTAGGCTTCAGGTATATTTTATTCTGAACCATTTGGAAGATCACCATTTCCCATGACTTATTTGAAGTCCAATTTTAAAAATCCAAGTATTTTTTTCTCCAAACACTTGAGAAAAAATGCACAATAGAGACAAGTTCTTTTTTTCTCAGATATTTACATTACTTGCAATTAAAAATTTAAGAATGCAAGTGATAAAAATATTAAATATAGAAAACTACTTCATTTTAGTTCAGAAAAAAATCAATGAGCATACAAAAAAGACTGGAAATACTCTACAACCTAAATCAGTATATTAAGATGATAGAACTATTGGTAATTTCCCAGTGTTCTGAAATTAAAGTATACATTTAAAATAAGTTTAAAATATTTAAACACTTAAAAGACACTTTAAGCTTTTTGGAAACTTTTTTATTCTACCTAAAATGTTTTTTAAAATCAGTTATTAGCTGAAAAGCAGAAGAAACTTTTGACCAACAGATTCGGAAAATAGTTGGAAAGAATTATAAAAAGTCTTGGGGTTGGGTGCTTGGGTAGCTCAGTCAGTTAAGCATCTGACTTGATTTCAGCTCAGGTCAGGGTTATGAAATCGAGCCCTGCATTGGGTTCTGTGCTGGGTGTGGAGCATGCTTAAAATTCTCTCTCTCCCTTTCCCTTTGCCTCTCTCTCCATCTACCTCCCCCCAAAAATCTTGGAGAGCCCTGCTATATTCCCAGAGCTCTTCAGGAAATACACAAATTCTTCCATCTGGTTGTATCAGAGCTAAGACATTCTCTTCTAATACTATGGTTATCTTCCAGTGGCTCTGAACATCAACCAGGGAGAGTCATTTTTACCTTCCATTGGCTCAATGTTAAACAACTAATAGAAAAAGAGAAATTGCCTCACTGAAGAAATAAATTTGGACCTCACCTTTTACTCACACTTTGCTCCACTAAATTCAGCTTTTTATGTTATCCAAATAAGCCATGCCCTATACTTTTTTCTTTCCTTAAAATACCTTTTGTCCTCTCTCGTCTCTACCTTAAATTTTTCCCATCTTCAAAGCCCTCCTCATATGTCACCTAAACCTTTGTGAAGTCTTTTCTGCCTGCTCAAGGCAAAGTTACTCCCATACACATTTAGGAACCCTCTGGGTTCAAGATCCAGCCAAGATCCCAGGAGACAATATACCAGAGGGAAATAGAATATGTATAAAATAGTGGGAATCCCTGGGCCCCAATCTAGCAGGAACAGAGAAATCAAGAGAAAACAGTCTCTGGAAACCAAATAGCAGGAATGCCAAAGTCTCTATTAGACAGACAGTCCTAGGAGAAGTGCAGAAGTTATAGGAACAGGGGACCAAAACGTCAACAGGAACAGGAATAGGTGAAAAGGCAAGTCAGTTCGGTTCAAACACACACACACACACACGCACGCACGCACGCACACCCCATACCATGACTGTTACACAGACTCCTCAACAGATTCTGACCTGTTACTCACCTTAAAGCCAAGGCCTCAGATTCCTATTGCCTGAACCCCTGATACTGTACCTGACATCTGAGTCTCTGAATCTTACTCGGCTTCCCTAAGACAGAAAGAGCTGCCTACACCTCACTTAGCAAGTCTCGCTGGACTGGACCTGGGCCTAGACGAGCTTACTGGTTGAAGGATGCTTAGCCAGTCCCCCTCTGGACCACCCATGACTTATTTTCTCCAGGGTCCTGGTTTATTCCTTGTGAAAAAATAATACATGTCTGAACGATTTCTCCAAACGGTGTGAAATAAATACATAAAGGAAATAAATCCAGAAGATTCCAAAAATATTTTTGAAGAAGTAAAAATATGTAATCCTCCAGTGACCAAGTTCTGTCACCATGACCAAAATATCTTGCCACTATTCTTGACTCTCCATCTGCTTTGCTTTCATCTTTTCTTGAAGACAGTGTTGCAGTAACTTACCAACTTGTCGTCCCACCTCCAGTTTGACCTTCTTCTGTCCAAGGGTCTAATAATTCAGATGCTTATGGAGAAGAAAGAAGAAACACAAATGACAGGGCCGGGCCGGGGGTGCACTGAGTATAATTACATATGCAAATACAGTACAAATGGTGGGTTGGGGCCAAGGAGAAAACACTTGTGCCATATATAAGGGGACCCACTCCTCAGCTATAGCTTATAGTTTTCTTCCAGAAATGCAGGTCAGCCTTTCTAGAATACCTTATTTAAAAAATAAATAAATAATACAGACTTTTATGTAAAAAAAAAAAAAAATCTGAACGTTGGCTGCCCTTCTTTCTTTTCTTGATGTAATAAATTCCTCCGTATGCCTAAGCTGTTTGAAGTTGAGTTTCTGTCACAAGCAAACCAAGAGTCCTGACTAATATAGCTCTTTAATGAGCTGTTTACGTGACTTCCTCCCAAACTCAAGGGTGAGTTCTCAGAGTCACGGACTGTGGCAGAGTCACTTTTATACCCCTGGTGCAGCACAGGGGCTGGCGCCAAACTGAAATTAATTATGTACAAATGAATGGATAGATGAATAAATATATATTCCTTGAAGACCTAAAAGCAAGGAATAAAAATTCCAAAATAATAGGCAGTAGGAGATTAATTCTTGAAACTGTAGAAAAAGCTTAACAAACAGGATTTATGTTTCTTATTCAGGCTCCAAGTTCTTTCAGAGAAGGAGGGCTTGCACCCGATTCTTTAAAGACTGACCTACGGGTTGACCCCTCACAAGAGTGGGCAGTCAGCTAAACACAAAATGTCAGTGTGTTCAAGCAGAATCAATACAAACTTGCATTTCCTTAGGGTACAAATTTACTCAGAGTAAACAGGCACATAATGGCTGAGTCTTTTTAGCTACAAGGACAAAGAAGCTTTAAGAAACAAAACAAAAACGCTTTTAGGTTACTATTTTGAATAACGCCTTGGTTATTAAGATGCAGTTATCCACCTGTGCCACTGTCAGAGGCCACTTCTGTGCCCAGACTTGTTCTTCCATTATGTTAACATTCATTTATTCATTGCCCACAAGGAAGGGCCTGCTATATCAGATGGCTCTGTACAGTTTTGACCTTGAACAGTTACTGCCAGACATGCACAAAGCCTTCTTCCTCTGTATGTGTGAGACATAAAATATCTTCTCCATTTCCTTCCCTGAGCCCCAGTTTCCTGCCCCTGACACACCAGAACAAATTGACAAGCACCTTTAGAAAGGTGCTGACATACAGCTTGTTATAGTGGGAGGGCAGTTATCAATTATCTGGTTGAAACTTCCGACTTTAAAATGATGAAACCAAGGCCCAGAGAGGATAGCATCCACCTAAGGCCCACAGCTAGTTAATGGCTATGGCTGACCCAACCTGGCTATTCTCAGTGTAGTCACAAAACTGAAACTCTACTTCCACAGTTTTACTGACCTTGAGGTATAAAAAAGCCATTCCTCTAAAGGGCATTTAGATACATTAGCCAAATTGGAGCCATTAGTTTAAAGTGAGCAGCTTTGGTTTTCGGTTCGTGTTATCAGGGTAAACCGAATCTTACAACCAACTGGCCTTAAAACAGTCAAGTCACGAATTCTCTTTTTCCTGTATTCAGTCCACGCTTCAGAACATTGCACTGGGAAGTCGGAAGTCCCTCTGCTCTGCCTGGAGCTCAGAGGCACTCGTGAATGAGGCAATTCCTGCCCCAGCCTGCTGAACCTTGGGGGTGAGAAAACAGAAGATTGCTTTCCAAGCTGAGATTACTTTTCAGCACGCAGAATAATAAGGACGGCTCCAGGAAGGCTTCAGAGAACTTTATGAAAGCTTTTGTGGTTTGCATGAAGCCCAGAATCATTAGGCCCTGGAAAAGACAAGGCTTCACAGGCCCGGTTTGCTGCTTCTTTCAGTATGGGCCAGCTCCCTCCACAAACTTGGGGCATTCCATTTTCAAAGACGTTATGAACACTTGTGTTGTAAAATGGTAGCCAGGGAAATGCTATTGTCAGCCAAGTCCTCAAGTTATTATTGCGGAAAAACAAGATTTCTACTCGCCTACCCTGCTTGTCATTGAATTCTCATCCATGGGTCTGTCATAATGCCTTTGGGGATGCCTGGGCAGCATTTGCTGTAGGCGGGTACCCAAATCAATCCCATCTAATGAATGTCTATCTGAACTGCAAAGACATCTGCAAAGACCTACTCCTTGCTCATGTAAGTTGGCTGTTCACCACCCAGAAGAAAGCTTGCCATTCACTATCTCACCATAGCCAGGCTAGCCCTGCCCAATTTCATGAAGAAAGAAAGATCTTTTCTTCCACTTTGTGCTCTGTGGCCCTCCTCATCTTCTATCCCCCAGCTTATTATGCCCCTTAAAACATAGTGACATGTTTTATCAAATTTCAGGGACGCAGAGACTCAGTGACATCCTCGTAATCCTGTCTCCCCAGCTCTGCTCCCACTGTCATGCTAACATGTCTTTCCTACATATTTTCTCTTTCAAATAACTAGTTAATCTGATCAAATAAAATTGGTGTCTCCCAAGCTTGTTGTCTGTGAACCACCTGCCCTGTTATTTACCTATTACTTTTATTTAAATGGACTCACTTTTAAATGTAAATAATTACTTTAATCAATTACATATGTGAAATTGCTGGTTTGATGTGCTGTTTATTTTAATGTATATTAGGGGGAATATATATGTAAAACTATTTTTTATATATGTAGAACTATTAAAATAAAAATAATCCCTTAGGGGCGCCTGGGTGGCTCAGGTCCTGAAACCAGCGTCATGGGATGGAGCCCCACATTGGGCTCCCTGCTCAGTGGGAAGCCTGCTTCTTCTTTTCCCACTCTCCCTGCTTGTGTTCCCTCTCTCACTGTGTCTCTCTCTGTCAAATAAATAAATAAAATCTTTTTAAAAAAATCCCTTGGGATTTATATACTTTTCTGTATGTAGGTATCAGCTTGAAAATAAGAATAAGTATATAAAGCTGTAAGTTTTTTGGGGGGGAGGGGGGGCTTGTTGTTTTTAATGAAAAGCTGATCGCTATCCAATGTTAAGCAGGGCTTCTCAAATTGCAGTAAATCTCAGTGACCTGGAAAGCTTGATGAAACACAGATCCCAACCAGTCCCTAGAGAATCTCAGCCAGCAGGAGTGGACTGGTATCCCTGGATTTTCATTTCTCACAGGTACCAGGTGATGGCCTTGCTGCTGGTCTGCAGATCTTATTTAGTGGTGTTGAGGGAAAATGAATTAAGAAAACACATCCACTTTTAGATTGCCTTGTGTAAAAATACATGAGGTCTAAAAAAAAAAAAAAATCTAAGAATAAATTTTATTTTAAAAAGAGAAAATATTTCCCACTCATTATGTATCTACCACACACATGCTCTATCAAAACAGAACTTTTTTTTTTTTGCTTTTAATTTTGAAGTAATATCAAACTTAAAGAATAGTTGAAGAGTGTAAGGAACTGAAAAACCTTGACCAAAAATCCCGTTCAGATTTCTCCAGCTATCCCAGTGATGTTGCTAGCATCTGATAGCAGAAGGACCCAAACTGAGATCACATGTTGAATTCAGTTGCAGCATTTCTGTATGCTTCTCAGTGACTGTCTCCTTCCTCTCTTCCTGACTCGTGAGGTTATAGGCAGGGTATTTTGTAGAATGACCTTCAGTAGGAGTCAGTCTGACATTTCCTCATATTTTAACTTTGATGTATTGATTAAGAAGGTTCGGTCAGGTTTCCCCACTGTGAAGTTATACTTCTCCTTAGGAATTCTGTATCAACGGGAGATATTTTGAGACTATAATAAAATCCCCTTCCCATCCCACTTTTGCCCACTAGCTTTAACATCATCAATGGTTTTGTTTGTTTGTTTGTTTGTTTTTGCCTGAATCAATTACTGTTATGATGGTTAACAAATGGGGTTTCTTTAATTCTGTCCTTCTTTTACATGTACTAATTGGCATTCCCCTGTGAAGAAGCTTTTTCCTTTTTCAGCCATTTACTTATATCAGTGTAAATTGGTATATTCCTCTATTATTTAATGAATTATAGTCCACTGCTGTCGTTACTTATTTGGATGCTCAGGTTGACCCAGACTTGATGAGAGGAAACCCTTCAAGAAGGTTTTTGTGTCTTTTTTATGTAGCCCTGCCGTTCCATGAACACTTCCTTACTTTCTGATACAAAAAGGTGTTCTAAGTTCGTCTTGTTCTTTTCCCTGCCCAGCCCCGGAATCAGCCAGTTCTTTAAGGAGTGTTTCCTTCCAGTGTTTCAGTGGAGAGTGCTATTTAGAACCCAAGATGTGTCCATTGCTACCAGGGCATCACTGCTACTGGGTTCTTTCTTTGTGTGTTGCTGTACTGTTTAATTCTAGCCACAGCTCTGAACAGTATTCTAGTTACTACACAATATAGCTTATGTGGGGAAATATGTGGCTTTTGTTTGTATTTTTTTTACTATGGATATTGCCCAGATCTAGGAAATATATGTACATATATATACACACACAAATGTAAATACATATACATGTACATTTGGGTGTATACATATGATGTGTGTATATGTGTGTGTGTACACACACACACACACACGCATGCCATGAGTTCACACAGATACACCTGATTGCACTCCAATGCCACTGGGTTCACTCTAGCTCTCCCCCTTTCCATATCTGCACCTTCTGCAATAGTAAGAAACCTGCTCCATGTGCCACCAGTATATTTACTCATTTGCTTAATCCCCCTCATGGAGCCAATCTCTTGATCCTACCAGGCTGCCTCTTCACAATCTCCTTGTGTCAACCCCAGCCCTGCAAGTGCCCCTTACCCCTAAAATATTCAGCCATGAGGGCTCCATCCTCTGCTCAATCACCTTCCACCCTGCTTGAAAGGAAAAAAGGAAGGAAGGCTAACGGGGAGATAGGGAGGGAGGAATAGAGGGAGAGAGGCAGGGAGGGCAAGGCAGAATTCAACTGCTCTCTCCTCCAACCTTTGTCCTATCTACAAATATTCCCCATCTCTCTCTATTTATTTTTTTATTTTTTTATTTTAGGGAGGGAGAGAAGAGAGAGAGTGCAAACATATTTGCATGCACTTGTATGCGGGGAGAAGGGCAGAGGGAGAGGGAGAGAGAGAATCTCAAGCAGACTCCCCACTGAGTTTGGAGTCTGACCTGGGCTCAGTTTCACAGACCCTGAGGTCATGACCTGAGCCAAAATCAAGAGTCTGATCCTTAGCCAACTGAACAATCCAGGTGCCCCTCCCCATCTCTTTAATTAGCACCACCACCATCTAGCTGCTCAAAGGAATGCTGGAATCATCCTTAAGTCCTCTCTTTTTCTTGCACCATTTCTTTCTAACTGTATCTGGAGTCAACCTACTTCTCACCATCTCCTATTCTCCACCACTATCTCTCACCCGGATTGCTGCAAAACTCTCAGAAGTGATTTATCCACTTCAATTCTTGTTTCCCTGAAAATATTCATTTTCAGTTTAGCTTCAAACATTAGGATTCTAAAAATGGATTAAATGTGCCAACAATAAGGAAGTTTAGCATCCTTGCCATGCTAGAAATAAATTGCTTTTCAATGGGAAATACTCTCCAATAAACAGCTTCTTCTTGTGTCTAAATAGCAGGCGTAAGCTCTTTTACTATCTTCTCTTTTCAAGATGATGTTTCTTTCTGTTTCAATAGTTCCGTACAGTTAGGATAAGAAACTAAAAGTAATGGATCCAAACAATAATACAGCTCCCAAAATGCAACTGAAAAATAATCTGTTCATAGAGTAAAATTAAATGTATGTATCTGTTTTAGGAAGCACATATTAAATATTGCAGGATGCAACCTTTGTTTCTTATGCTTAAGCCCTCTTATTAATGTTTATTTAATTCACTTGTTTTTTCAGTTCAAGTAGTGCAATTATATGAAAGGAAAAGAGAAAGGATCATTTATCCAAATAACAGAAGGTCTGTCAATTTCTTATTCTTCCTCAATTGGAGCTCCTTTTATCTCAGAGAGTGGTTTGAAAGTGAGTGCTACTCTGGAATGGAATAGATGGCCAACTTAGGTGGGTAGAACATGCACTTATAATTTCCTTTTTCTGTACAAGCATCTTATTTTTAGTAAAACTCCAGAATGGCTTCCTTCCTCCTCTGAATGGTGTTGCAACATTTGCACTATTAGACTTATCATCTTATGAAACAGCCCTTCCCAGATAGTATTTATATCTGGCATCATGATGATTGGGATCAGTGTTTAATTAATTATGCATATTAAACATCTGCAATCATACATAGATTCTATTAACCTGCAAGGCTGCTGGGATGCTTACTATTTCAGAAACCTAGAATAAAAAGAGTGCACAGATGTCCCATTTTATTGTATGATTTTCAAAGATAACATTTTAAGTAGTTTTAAAATTTGCTAGAAGCACAATTTGTGAAGTTAGATCAATTTTGCTCTTATACTGACTGAAACAAAAAAGGAAAAGAAAAAAATTTGGGGCTCCTGAAATATAAGTTGAGAGCTGTGTATAATATGAATATAATTCCTTACCACACATACCCTTTGTGTTCACCTCAAGATCTAAAAAGTTATTCAAGGGAAGAACAGAGTCTTTCCTGAGAGGGCATTCTAAACTTTGCCAAAATACCAAGTGCTCTTCAGTGGTTAGGGCAATGGCTTTCTTACCAAATGCAATTTCTCTGAACAGCCACATAAACCTTTATAAAAAGCTTTCAGCAGATATTAAATTGAATCACTGTAATTCCCTGATGTTTTGTCCCTCCACAACATAATTGTGCTGAATTATATGGTTGTTGTATGTATTAGCAAGTGGCCTCCTTTCAGATCAAGCTAGGACTTGAGCAGACAGAAATTTGAGCATCCATCTATCCATTGCTGGGAAGAACCAAGTAGAATGAGAAAAACCTTCTTGTAGATATCGAGGATCAGTATCCCATGCCTCTGAGGATAAAGTCTGCAACCTTGAGTCAAGAGGCAGGCAGTAGGCATGGGCAGAGGAGAACAGACTACACACATTTTTCCATTTCTCATTTTGTGTGTTATGAAAAATGCTATGATAATGTCAGCTTTGACCCTGGGGAATCCAGTCCATTCTCCACACTGCAGCCTGGTTGAGGTTTCAAAACAGATGCAATCACGTCCACCCCCAGTTTAAAATTACTCACTGACTCTCCACTGCCCTCAGGACAAAGTCCAGATTCTTTATCACTGCTTAAAATTAAGTATTTTATCATTTGAAATTGGTCTATATCCCTGCCCTCAATTCTTGGCTTTTCATTTCAGCCAAACAGAAAAACTTTGGGTTCTTAAACCTAGCCATGTAGGCCTTTTACCCAAATTATTCATGCCACCTGGATATGCTTCCTACAGTCCCATGTAGCTTGCTGGGATAACCCCTATTTATCCTCCATATCTCAACTTTTTCTGACTTCTCAAACCTGAGTTTGGGACTTCTCTAAAACTCTGTATTTGTCCTTGTAAGAGCATGGATCACATTATATGTAATTAAACCTATTAACTTTTCCATATCCGTGATGTGTATCTCATCTTGCTTATGTAGCCTAGTATAATCTTAGTATATACCAGGTCCATAGTGTTTACCGAACAAACAGAAGGGTGACTTCCAAACCCAAGAGCGTGCCCATCAGTAGACCTGAAGTTATAGACATGAGGACCTGTTCTTCATTTCCCATTCAAAATATTCCACTTCTTCCGTCAGAATGCTGATGTTGAATAAATGATTTGCTGACCAACTCTCCAAAACTTTACCAAAATTGAAGAGATTTTCACCTGAAGCCTTGAACTCTCCCTTCTCCCCTTCACTTATCCAAACTGTCTTTGACTTTAAAGGATTCCTAAAGCACCCTCTCCCTTCCATGGAGCCACCCCTGACCAATAACACCATACAGGCTACTCTTTTTTTCTTTCCAGTCTCCACAGGTTTGCATTCTGCATCTGTAACTTAGCCCTTTATATCCTAATGTTTTACATTTAGCTCATCCCCCAATTAAACTGTGATTCCCTAAGCACAGAGATCATTTCTTATACTTCTTATTAAATGTATCTTGACTCTAGATTAATGCCCACTAAAGTGGCTATCCTGACATCTCTTACCTTATATCTCTTACCGTATAGTATTTTCTATTGATGCTTATGTGTTATTATCTTTGTATCATATTTATTTTTCCCTTACTACAATCTAGAGTTTTGGTCGTCTGTGGTCTAATCCAGGTAATGTGTGTGTTACACACATGAAATTAGTTTTTGTAGTTCATGACAAGGATAATGATGGTTTGTTTCAGTCAATATTTGTTGATTACTTGGTTGATTTTCCATGGCAAATACATTTTCAATCTGAGAAGAGAAAACCCATCTTTGTGCCCAATAATCTGATTAGTGGAGCCCCTGGGGCCTGAAGATTTCATGTCCCATTTCTCTTTTGCTTTTGAGCCATTTTGCATTTGAGTGTCCAGGGACCCCAGGGATGGCACCCTCCATGATAAGTTGCTCCTTTTGGCAGGAGCAGCAACATTTCTATTGGGGAACATTTACCTGTAAATAATTCTTTTGTAATGAAGAGCACACATTTTGCTTAATGCAAGTCTCTGCATAGCAGAAGGCAAGTAGTATTTAATTACCCCAGCTGCTGATGCTTCCTTGTAATTATTGTATTTATTTTGAGATTTACAGCTGTAACGAAGACATTAAGAAGTGAAATCCTGGAACTCTACTGCAGTCCCAAGATATTCAGGATTAAGTTGGTGATTAATAATATTCATGCACCAACAACCCAAGACGATAAACACCATCATCACCCTGTTGTTAAGTTATCCTGGGATCTAAAATTACTTGTCCTACATTGATAATGAAAACTTACGATCTTCCTCTTCCCATAGTGAAGACTTCACCTTCTATAGATATATAAGCCCTATGGTGGAGGAGACAGGTAGATGCAGGACATGCTTACCCCATAGAACATGACAGCAATGACAACTCCGTCCTTTACTGATGAAGGAGAATTTGCCCAGAAATCCTTAGTTACTATTAATATCAATGTACATAATGGTAACATCTGTTCTAAAAACAATGTTGACATTTACATATAGCATTGATAGTTCTTTTACTTTTTTGACAATTACTCTGTAATCTTTAAGAACCTCAAAACCTAGGTTCGTAGTCTTGCCTAAAATGGAAAACAATTTGCACATGATTCCTCCTTACCCGAACAGAACAGCAGGTTATTCAATATTCCAGTGTTATACAGTTCCAGAAAGAACCATTCACACTGTACTGTTGGTGTATAACATAGGATACTGTATAATGTGAATCGACCCCCTCAAATTAAGCAGTGTGACAGATGTGGACATCTCTTTCCTCCAGGGAGGTGAGCCTCAAGCTGAGTACATTGTAATTTGGAGGCAGATCCTGAAAAATGTAAGCAGGATGAGGACTCCAAATGTTCCTTATTTTCAAGTTAGCAGTTACATTTCCCATGTTTTCTTGCTAGGTTTATGAGACTTAAAGCAACAGTAAGAGATAATAGAAAGATGTATAGAGCTGACCTTCAACAATCATCACTACTTGTCAGTCCGGTGATACTAATATACTGACAATGAGAGCTGGGAATGATGCATGCAGTATGTGTGTGCTGGCTCAGAAAGTCGAACGAATCTGTACTTACCAAGTACCTACAAGGTGTCAGGCAGCTTAATGTATATTATCTTATTAAACACTCACAACCACCCCATAAGGATTTTAAAATCAAGGAAATGAAGGCTCCAAACATTTAAGGAACTGGGACAAGCTCTCAGAACTCTTTCCATGACAACACACTGTCAGTCTAGAAAACAGAGACATTTCAAGGGGATCACGACTACACTCTATAATAGAGCTTCTGATAGAAATATAATGCAAGCCATGTATGTAATTTTAAACTTTCCAGTAGTCACATTTTTCAAAAGTAAAAATAAGCAGATGGTAATTTTTATATTTTATTTAACCCAGTGTATTACAGACATTATAATTTCAACATGTAAAACAATTGCTGAGATTTTTTTCATCCTAAGACTTCAAAGTACAATGTATATTTTATACTTATAGCACATTTCAATCTGGACCAGTGTACATTTTGGACTTAGACCACATTATAAGTGCTTCACAGACACATGTGGCTGGACAATGCAGCTCTATAATATGCATGGCATGTTGCACAAGAGGAATATTAAACAATAATAGTAGTAAGTGGTGAGAGGTCGCCTTTGCTGTGTTTTATTCATTCACCCATCTTATACTGGCTAAGCACCTAGTGCACAAGCAACTGTAGGGGATAGCTGGAAAACTAATCATGGTTTCAGGGGATTCAGACTCAAGCAAAAGAGATAAGAGAAACAACAAATAGAATACTCAGGGAGCACCTGGGGGGCTCAGTCAGTTAAGCGTCAGTATCTTGATTTCAGCTCAGGTCGTGATCTTGGGGTCATGGGATTGAGCCATGTCAGGCTCCAAGCTCAGAGTGGAGTTTGCTTATCCCTCTCCCTCTGCTCCTCTCTCCATCCCCTCTAAATAAATAAATAAAATCTGTTTTTAAAAAAAGAATAATTTGGATGGGGAAAGCTAAACGTGCCACAAGAAAAGCACAGACAGGTAAAATGCTATGGGGCTACAGCAGAGGGAGAGGCTCTTTCTAGCTGGGAGATCAAGGAAATTTTGGGTCATTTAAACTGAAAAAAAAAAAAAAAAAAAAGAAGAAGAATAGAGAGCAGACATACAGAGTTATGGAGAAGGGCACTCCAGGCAGAGGAAACAGCTTGAGCAAAGGCGTGGAGGTGGGTCAAGCATGGAGTGTCTGCGAAAAATGGTGAAAAGTTCTGTAAGCTTGCAGCTTAAAATGAGTGAAGAGGAGGAAGGAAAGCTTTGAGGAGTAGGCAGTGGGCAGTCGTTACAGCTCATGAGCAAGAGACGAATACCATGTTCAGAAGTGTAATCTAGCAACACAGTATGTAATTTGGAACAAATACTGTGAAATGGTAAGGGGACTTCTGTAATCATCTGAATGAGAGGTACCAAAGTCATGAACTAAGAGGAGAATGAACATCAAAAGGAGAAGGTGCAAGAAGTTCTATTAGAGTTTCCACTGATGGGATTGGCAGATGTAGAATGAGGAGGAAAGAGTCTAAGAAGCCAGGGTGCCTAGTGTTGTGTTGGTACCTGGAACAACATGAAAACACATGGAAAAGAGAATGGAGGAAACAGATTTAGGGAGGAAAGTTGATGGTCCAGTTTGGGATCTACTGAATTTTACTAATAACCTTTTATCGGATTGATAAATAAGCAAATAATAAAATACAAATACTTGCTCTCCACAGGTGCAACTTAGAAAATGAGCTAGTGTTTAGGGAAATCAGAACTTCTTCTTTTCCACATCTGCAACCTTGACAAGCAGCTTCACATTTCTGTGTCTCAATATCTTCAAATGTAAATGATGATGACTGAAATGCCTTCTTGGGGTTGAGTGGCAATCCAGTGAATTGGGACAGGTAAAACTTGAGAACAGTGCCTGGTTCAGAGTAAGTACGCAAAAAATGCCAGCCATTATGACTATGATGACAATTCTTCCATTTGGGAGATAAGTCCAGACCCACGGTACCTGTGGCAGTGAAGGTTTCCATCATTTCATTTCTACATGGGAGGCAGAATCGGCAAAATCTTCTTAGATGTACTCAGGGCCTAGGATTCCTTGCACTCTTTCTACTTTGTGGGCAGTTCTAAAAGGTAATTCTGCCTCTGTGGTAGAATAATCAGTGTTGATAGGGGAATCTCAGAGTCAAGAGTTTCTGTATGCCCTAGAACAAGTGCTGAATGTAGTGGTTTGGGAAACCAGCTTGTACCAACTTTCAGAAGCCAAATGTTAAGATTTTGAGAATTTTGCAAGTTGGTTGTTACCATCATTAAAAATGAAGTTATATAATCTTACAAAAAGGAAGTAATATAAAAGTAAGGTAATAAAGACTCCAAACTCAGAATTCCTAATTCTTTTACTATTATCTATGCTCTTGAGGTCATTCTTACCTATTGTATCTATGAGGTAGAAATACTTTATAATGTTCTTCTCCTCATCTCTTCCCAGCATTCAGTGGTGTCACATAGAGCAGACAAGGTTAAGGGAACGACAACCTACAGCTTATAAACCAAATCTAGCCCACTGCCTATTTTTGAATGGCTTATGAGATAAAAATGGCATTTATATTTTTAATTGTTCAAAAAATCAAAAGAAGAAAAGTGTTTCCTGATATAGAAAAATTACATTGAATTCAAAGTTTAGTGTCCACAAATAAAGCTTGACTGGAATACAGCCATGTTTGTCTGCTTACATGCAGCTTATGGCTGCTTTCGTACTATGATGGCAGGGATGTACAGATAGACATAGTTAAGATAGAGACCTAATGGCCTAGAAAATCTAAAATGTTACCGTCTGGCCCTTAGCGGAAAATATTGGCCAATCCCTGGTTTAGACTTAAGAAAGTGGTAGAGAAAAATAATACAGATTACATTTTTTTAAATGTGTCTTGTGTCTGCTTATTACATTCTGAATAAAAAATTAAGGAAATATTCTTCCAGTATTCCTCCAGTACTCAAATCATTGACAAAAAAGTGAATTCCAACATACACCTTTCTTGTTTTAGTCTTACTCACTGACTTAAATGAAAACATTCAGTGGACCATATCTGGTTCTCAATTACAACTAGAGATTGGCTATAGGTACAACAGTTTGGCACAAATCAACAAAAATATTCTGTAAGAATCAATTAGCTGTATGGGATTCACAACAAAGAGTACTATGTATTTTATTATTATTAATAAAGTATGGGCTCCATATCCTTTGTATTAAACTTCTGTACGTAAATATAGGCATACTCCCCCACCCCCAACCCTAACTCATGGAGCCAGTTGTTAAACACTCAGAAGCACATCACTGACTAAGGTCCTTTTTTGACCTCCTCACATTCTTACCTCTTCTAGGAAATGGGAAAAACCCAGTTATTCAGTAAACTGTAGCAATTATCAGTCTGGTATACTACAGTGACAAGTCAGGAGTCCAGGGACAGGGTGAGTCTAAAATGAAGACTGGATTGGGACTCCTCTGAGAGTCTTTAGGCATCACAACAACCTGTTATTCATACTTCCAACAGATTTCCTGAGCTGTACTCTTGAATTCACAGTGGAGTTGTGGCTTCGATTATTATCATTTGGGATTCTTTTTTTTCATTCTTTGTTCTCCTTTGTCCAAATTGGACTGGAATCCTGCCTTCCAGGGCCCCTGAAATACGGAACTCTTTGGATAATCTCCCAGGCAACTTAAAAGCTTGGACATCTCGGGGAGCCTAGTGGCTCAGTGGGTTAAACCTCTGCCTTTGGCTCAGGTCATGATCCTAGGGTCTTTGAAATTGAGCCCTGCATCGGGCTCTCTGCTCAGCAGGGGAGCCCGCTTCCCTCTCTCTCTCTCTGCCTGCCTCTCTGTCTACTTGTGATCTCTGTCAAATAAATAAATAAAATCTTTGAAAAAAAAAAAAAAGCTTGGACATGTCTTAAACCTGCCTGTTGGGGTGCTTCCTCCATTTTCCCTTACCTCCATGAAAGTTACATAAACTGAGACCTCAGGAGCTGTCACTCAAATGAAACCTGGCCTCTGGGCAAACGTTAGGTAAAAGACCACCAGGAGGATGTCAAGCAGTTCTTGTTCTCATTGCAAATTTCTCTAACCACACAGTGAAAGAAGGGCATGTTCAAGGCCCGATGGCAGAACTCGAATATTAATGTTTTCAGCATTTCTCTTTCTGAGCCTGAGGGTTGTTGGAGTCACTCACAGAAAATAAACAACTTCTTTTTTTTTTTCCTCATACTGCAGCTAATCCAGTATCAGAAATTAGATGATAATATGTTAATATGAAGACAAATGTATTAAAGCTTTGGATTGCTAGAATCCATAAGAGAAGAATGCATTACCTAGTTATTTTCTAAAGTGAAGACAATGTCCACTGCGCATTTAAAAACTGCTTGTTTCCCCTGAATGTGCTTGCTGAGGAAATGTGTCTCAGGCACGAAATCAATGCTTTTATGTAATCAGTTTTAAATTAGAGAGCCAGTTTAAATTATAACCATAATCAAAATTAATAGCATAACATTTTTTGAAACATTAGGTGTCTGAGAAAATTATCCCTTGACTTCGCCATGGGACTGTGTTACCAATTGATTTTAAAACTACTCTGATGATCTCATGGTTATCTTGGGCTGTCATTGACTAACATGTCACATCCCACCTTTCATCAGCTAACCATGCTCTTGCCAAATAATATGAAGTCAAATCTGCTTATATTTTCTCAAACTAAGGAAATGCAGGGGGTGTGATGTTTTAAATTAAGCAAGATTGTTATTCTCATAAGGATAGAAGAACTTAAAAATAGTTGTACCAATCCAGAAAGCCTTTATTTGTATTTCATATATTAAATTAGCTCTAACTATTATATTCCATCCTTTTGGAAGTTTCAAATTGAGCAATCACTGTTTTTTGTTTTTTTTCTTCCCATGGATGACTTGCAAAAATAGTAGAAGCTATTTTTTCAACATATTGTCCAAAGAACAAGATTTCTAGGATGGAAGAAAAAGATTGCTGATATTTGGCTAATGAATTGTTACCCTGAAATACTCCCCTAGGTTTATGAAATTCCTCCTTAAGACTGCTTAATTTATTAGAATGGAGACCCATTTCATAAATGCATAACAGTCACATCTTTCCATGCGTTGCATACAATAGCAGTAGCTAATGCTTGACAATGGATTGTGATTATGACCTTTACTATATCACAGTAAGAATTTTGAATAATTTCTTTATATTAATAACACTGATTAAATGACATGATGGGCTTGTATATTGAGGCTTTGCTATATAGTATGAACATTTCTAATTCCAGAAAACAAAGGCATACGTACATCTGTATCCATATATATGTATATATCTCTGTGTATTCATATACGTGTAATCTGCAGTGAATTTGATTTGCTCAAATATAATTCTCTTCCCCCAAATTAGACAGACAAAGCAAAAATAAAAGGCCGTTGTGGTATCATCTAGTTGTTTAAAGTCTGAGATTCGCGCTTCCTTTTAAGCACCTGACATTTTCGTCTTGTTCTGGCAGTCCCGTTTTTAGTTCCTCCCTCCTGTTTGGCCAGAAATGAAACCTTAACAACATGCCACATTCCCCTGAAGTCTGATTATAAATTGCATCTGTGTGTTTTCTCAGCAGCAAGCAAGAGCTTCATACTGGGTTGTAGAAATCTACACAGCTGGTGCTAAACTGTGATTTTACTCAAACTCTGCATGAGAATTGGAGAATTATAGACATAGATAATAAATAGGCCTCTAGAGAAGAGATAAAAAGACAAAAGGGCAAAGAAACACAGGCAGGGGGATGCAGTGTGATCTCGGCTGCAAAGGTTGAATCTAAGTAAGACTGCTTCCTATCAAAATCCCTATCAGTTAGTATTAGTGGAGTTCAGGCTCACAAACACTCATTGTGCTTACTACATGTTGGCAATGATCTAGCTCTGGTGATACCAAGACCAGTAAGGAGGCATGATCCCAGCTCTGAGGGAGCTTAGAATCAGTGCATTCGTACACAGTGTGGAGTGCTAGTAATGTACAGAATGCAGCTAGAAAGAGTGTTGGGGCACTTGGCTGGGAATGGGTTGGGATCAGAAAATGTTTCCTGAAGGAGATGATGCTGGAAATGTGTCTAAAGTCACTCACACTGATGCATAATGAAAAGACCATTGAACTTAGAACCTGAAGAAGATGGTTTGAGCGCTAGGTCTAATGTGATCACACAGCCATGTGATCTGTCAGTATCTGTCATAGTATCTGTCGTAGTCGCTAGTAGGTATCACCTCTTCTTGTATACAGGCAGCCACTATGCTATAGTCTTCACATGCACCTTGTAGGCAAGACCCAATTCTTTTCCTTCGCATTTGCGGATGAGGGGACTGCATCCCGAGTTACTTGCCCATGGTTGAGGAGTGTATGAAGTAACTGAATTTGAGCCACTGCTGTCAACTACCACTGCAAACTCTGAACTTACCAAGACTTGGGTTGGTTTTCTACAAAATGGGGCTAATCGTGCCTGTCCTGTTTGATGTTGCAAAGTCTTTTGAGGACCAAATGAGATAATATAATTGAAAGTGCTTTGCTAAGTATAGGTCCAATAAACATACAAGACACTAATTTTTTTTCCAGCCATTGCAGCATTGAATTACCATGTACTGTTGTCCTGTCAGCACACTCAATGACTACTTTCCCCAGCCCAGAGCTATAAAAGCTCTGTGTGATAGTATAGCATGTTTAACATACGGAGGATATACTAATTGTTGTCTTCTCCAACCATGGGATGCATATGCAAGGATACAAACCATTCTTGACTAGATTCTCTATTCTCAGTATTGTGGTACCTGGAGCTCATATGAGTCACAGGAAGCACCATGAGGGGGCTGCTCAAGGAGAAGTCTTTTTTTTTTTTTAATTTATTTATTTGTCAGAGAGAGAGAGAGAGAGCACAGGCAGACAGAGTGGCAGGCAGAGGCAGAGGGGAGAAGCAGGCTCCCCGCCGAGCAAGGAGCCCGATGTGGGACTCGATCCCAGGATCCTGGGATCATGACCCGAGCTGAAGGCAGCTGCTTAACCAACTGAGCCACCCAGGCATCCCTCAAGGAAAAGTCTTGCTGGAGGATTCCATGTGAGGCATATTCATCCACCATCTCCCTCAGACCCAAGCCAGATGCTGTCCCAGGAGGAGCTAGGAGTCCTGGATGTGAACTTGGTTCCTTTCTAGTTAAGCATCCTAGGTTGAGGTAGTGGTTGGGTATACAGGACTGTGATATGGCCAGATTTGGCAAGCCTGGCCTCTGAAGTTTAATAATGAGAGGAAGGGAAGGAGGACTAAAAAGCTTTGAGGGCCTCCCAGCTGTAATGTTAGGTCTCACCCATGGTCTTTTTCCCCTACGTGGGTGTGGGACAGATACCACAGAGCTGAGAAATGGTCACTGGAGTCTCAATCCTGACTTTTCTGCACATTTCTCAGAGTCATACTGCCACATAGAGGTCATTACGTGGTCAAAGAAAATGGGCGGGTGGCAGAGATGTCTCTGTCTTCAAGTTAAGTATTTGTTCCAAGTGCAGGATGGAGAATCAAATAGAAGGTGTTTAAAACCCCACTTTAAATTTATGTGAATCTTGACTCACTGTTTATTTCCAGCATATATGTATTGGTGAAATCTAAAGTTCACAGCAAAGAAGTTAAATGCAACTATCGATTGACGATTTTCATCCATGAACAACAGCCAGACTTTATGAGTCTCTGATATTTGTGAGTTAGGTGCTGTGGAACAGTGCTTCTCAAACTTTAAAGTGTATGTGAATCACCCAGTTGTCTTATTAAAAGTATGTGTAGACTCGGTAAATCTGGGGTGCTTGTACATCTCTAACAAATGCCCAGACAATGCTTGTGTTGTAACCCATGGAGCACACTTTGAGCAGTGAAGCTATAGGGGAATGCAAAGATAAGTAAAATAGATGAAATAGTATTTCTGCTCTTAAGGACCTTGCATTTTGCTACAAGATGGACTAATCTTGCATTATTGCTTAAAAGAATCAGTGTAAAACTGAATATTAGATTACTTTTTAATTTTAGGATAATACGCATGTAAAATGTACCATCTTAACCATTTTTAAGTGTACAATTAACGTTAACTATATTCACATCGTTGTGTGCAACCAATTCTTAGAACTTTTTCATCTTGCAAAGCTGAAACTATATCCATTAAGCAACTCCCTGTTTTCCCTTCACCCAGCCCCTAGCAACCAGCATTCTCCTTTCTGTTTCTATCATTTTGACTAGATACTTCATAAAGTGCAGTGTTTGTCTTCTTGTGACTAGCTAATTTTTCTTTGCATAATGTTCTGAAAGTTAATCCATGTTGTAGCCTGTGTTAGAATTTCCTTCCTTCCTTTTTTTATTTTATTTTATTTTTTTATTTCTTTTCAGCGTAACAGAGTTCATAGTTTTACACCACACCCAGTGCTCCATGCAATGCGTGCCCTCCACAATACCCACCACCTGGCTCCCCCAGCCTCCCATCCCCCGCCCCTTCAAAACCCTCAGGTTGTTTTTCAGAGTCCATAGTCTCTCATGATTCATCTCCCCCCCAATTTCCCTCAACTCCCTTCTCCTCTCCATCTCCCCATGTCCTCCGTGTTATTTGTTATGCTCCACAAATAAGTGAAACCATATGATAATTGACTCTCTCTGCTTGACTTATTTCACTCAGGTATTTACCCCAAAGATACAGATGTAGTGAAAAGAAGGGCCATCTGTACCCCAATGTTTATAGCAGCAATGGCCACGGTCGCCAAACTGTGGAAAGAACCAAGATGCCCTTCAACAGACGAATGGATAAAGAAGATGTGGTCCATATACACTATGGAGTATTATGCCTCCTTCCTTCCTTTTTAAGGCTGAATAATACTGCATTGGATGTACCACGTTTTATTCATCCATTTATCCACTGATTGACACTTGGATTGCTTCCACCTCTTGCTACTATGAATAACGCTACTATCAATACGCACGTATAAATAATTCTTCAGGATGCTGCTTTTTAGATAATTGTAAGAATCTTTGAATAATTTTCAAAACATAACACCAGAAGGATGCAATATTAGTATGTGCTGTGGGGGCTCAATTCTTTTTTTTTTTTCATTTTATTTTATTTTATTTCTTTTCAGTGTCCCAAAATTCATTGTTTATGCACCACACCCAGTGCTCCATGCAACATGTTCCCTCCTTAATACCCACCATCAGGCTCTCCCAACCCCCCAACCCCCTCCCCTCCAAAACCCTCAGTTTGTTTCTCAGAGTCCACAGTCTCTCGTGGTTTGTCCCCCCTCCAATTTCCCAACTCACTTCTCTGCTCCATCTCCCAATGTCCTCCGTGTTATTTGTTATGCTCCACAAGTAAATGAAACCATATGATACTTGACTCTCTCTCTGTTTGACTTATTTCACTCAGCATAATCTCTTCCAGTCCTGTCCATGTTGATATAAAAGTTGGGTATTCATTCTTTCTGATGGAGGCATAATACTCCACTGTATATATGACCACATCTTCTTTATCCATTTGTCCGTTGAAGGGCATCTTGGTTCTTTCCACAGTTTGGCAACGGTGGCCATTGCTGGTATGAACATTGGGGTACAGGTGGTCCTTCTTTTCACTACATCTTTATCTTTGGGGTAAATACCCAGCAGTGCAATTGCAGGGACATAGGGAAGCTCTATTTTTAATTTCTTGAGGAATCTCCACACTGTTTTCCAAAGTGGCTGCACCAACTTGTATTCCCACCAATGGTGTAAGAGGGTTCCCCTTTCTCCACATCCTCTCCAACTCTTGCTGTTTACTGTCTTGTTAATTTTGGCCATTCTAACTGGTGTAAGGTGGTATCTCAATGTGGTTTTGATTTGAATCTCCCTGATGGCTAGTGATGATGAACATTTTTTCATGTGTCTGTTAGCCATTTGTATGTCTTCTTAGGAGAAGTGTCTGTTCATGTCTTCTGCCCATTTTTTGATGTGATTATCTGTTGTTTGGGCCTTGACTTTGAGGAGTTCTTTGTAGATCTTGTATATCAGCCCTTTGTCTGTAGTGTCATTTGTGAATATCTTCTCCCATTCCGTGGGTTGCCTCTTTGTTTTGTTGACTGTTTCCTTTGCTGTGCAGAAGCTTTTGATCTTGATGAAGTCCCAAAAGTTCATTTTTGTTTTTGTTTCCTTGTCTTGTGGGACTCAATTCTTTTCAAAAAGCCCATGCCCTTGAGTTATAAATATTTAGCATTCCATACTGTCTGATGTTAGAAACCAAAACTTCAGTTTCACCTGAATGTGATATTATAATAAAATCTCTAAATGTCTAATAACTTATTAGACATTCTGAAGGATTCCAGAAATCCCTATTGCATCAATACTTAATAAGTAGTCACTAACTTGGTGATTTGCCTTACCAGCATTCATCAGAATACCCCCAGAGGACAGGAGGTAGAAGGCTGCTTTGTTGGTCCTACCCTGGGCACCGGGGCAAATAACTAGAATGGTGCTGGGTCCTTAGTAACATCTAAAGAATTGTTTTAATCCAGAAAACTTTAGTAATTAGGTAAAATTTTGAAAGATTTACACAAATTAACAGAATTTAAACATATCTGTACAAATCAAGTGATAAGGAACATACAAATTAAAATGTAGATTGGCTTAGTTAATTATTAATTAATCTCTTTTTTCGCTAGGATATCATTTCTAATCTGTGTTCCTTGAAATATTAGTGTCCTTTTTTACATGGCATTTGTGTAAAGAACATTTTCTCTTACCAACACATTTGGGAAACACTATCTCTCCCCTCCCTTTTCAGGTTTACAAGACTTCTGTGCCAGTTTGGGGCCTCTGAAGAGCAGACACCAAGATAGTAGATATACAAGAGATTTATTGGGGGAAATTGCCTGGGAGACAGAAGGGATGGAACTGGAGGGAGGCTGGGGGAGCCTTCAGACCACAATGCAGGCCCATGAAAGGGGGAAGGGAGAACAGGATTGGAAACTAAGAGACTCGGACTGTGCTACAGTTGTAAGAAAGTATTCAGGAGACTGTTAGGAGTCCTGGAGCTGAAGTCCCCAGTCAGAATCCCACACCTCTTTGGAATGGTCTTCCATTAGTATCCCTTTCCACAGTTTGGCAACGGTGGCCATTGCTGCTATGAACATTGGGGTACAGGTGGCCCTTCTTTTCACTACATCTTTATCTTTGGTGTAAATACCCAGTAGTGCAATTGCAGGGTCATAGGGAAGCTCTATTTTTAGAGCAGCAAGTGGGAAGTAGGCCTCCCTCATGCAACACAGCAAGGGATCACACTGTGTGCAACAGCTGGGTGTGAAGTCAGTTAATGCATCCCTCACATCATTTTTTGAGGGGAACATATCATGGCCACCACAGCTCATTAGCCAGTTAAAGCCCAATTCCAATAATGGGGAAATCATTTCAATTGTTTAACCACCTGACTACAAAATGCCTCACCACTACTCATATGCACCTGCTTCCCCTGCCAGTCTCCCAAAAGAGCACTCATCAGCATCTCAAGGAGCACTCAGGTCCCCAGAACACAGCCTGGACAACACTACACCAGGGTAATGATTCCATTCTTGTTCTGATTCTTTTGTTGTTCTTGTCTATGATCCTTGACTGTAATTGTTCAAACTTCAATGCCTGAAGTACAACCTTTTTGCTTTCATTGCAGTTCAGAACACAGTTTTAGTGCCCAGGCTATTTCTGTTTCTAATTCCCAACGCTCAAATTCAACAGAGAATCTACAGAGATGTTAACTGTTGCAGCCCTTGGTATGTGTTCATCTTACCATTTCCTTTCCTGAGACAAAAAAGTTAAGCTACTTTTTCCAGCCCCTGTGTCTGCAGAAATATGTGCAGTTCCATTCTGAGGGTAGTTAAGTTTGTATGTATTTTCTGCATGTTCTCTTATCCACTTATGCATCTGAAAACAAAGGTCACCAGGCTGGAAGAGCTGAAAGATGGAAGATACTATACTTGGGGCTCTGAGTAACTGTGTAAAGCAAGTACACAGGCAAGCTGGCCAACTTCTTTTAAAGCCACTGGAATTTGGGCCTTACTTGTTCTCTCAGCATAGCTTAGCCTAAGCTGACTAACAAAACCATCCGTACAATATAGGAGTTATAGGAGGATGTAAATTCTACAAATCTTTTTTCAAAAGCCTAAAAATCTTAGCTCTATGCTGTTATGGCAAGAAGGTCTGTCTCTATCTCCCAGAATTTAGAGAAGGAGTATCTTCCATGATGAATGAACCCGAGAAGAGTCTTCCTTACAGTTTATAAGCCCCTTTCTCTATACCTATTTCCTGCCCACCCACTATCCCCTACCCACAAAATCACTATCCTCACCATCCTTGCTCCCTAGGCTGAGCTCATTCTGGTTGCTTTAGCCTTTGCTACTTAACTTTTCCATAAGCACAAATAACCCTGCATTTGTCATCCGTTTCTGGTGAGCATTGATGAAGTGTCCCCCTACCATTCTGCCACAGAGCCAAAGCTTTTCTTTCCTTTTTTTTTTAAGGGATCAAAGAATAAATCATTCTATTAAAAGGGCTTTTCTTTATGCATTTCAAAAGCTAGTAAGATTTATGGTAGATCAGAGCACATGCAAAATAAAGCTGTTGTTGCTCATTAAACGGCAGCTCAGGAAGACCTCTTTTGAAGGCAAAAATCTTCTCTTTAAGGCAGATGGAGAAATATGTAAAGGCCAAAAAGACAGCAAAGCCTTAGATCTGCTTCTCAAAAAGCCACTGTATTCCCAATTCTCATCTAAGAAATGCCTTTTGTTTCAAGACCCTAGTGGAAGTTTTCCTTTTATTTTCTAATTTCTAATGGTACAATAAATGTAAGAATTATGAAAAGAATGAATTTTGTACAATAGTACATTGATACCTTCTACTATTACCTTCAATCATGACTTCTTCTTTTTTCTTTCTTTAAGTCAGAGAGAGAGTGCACATGCATGCACAGGGTGGGGGGCAGGGCATGCAGAGAGAGAGTAAGAGAGAGAATCTTAACGAGGTTCTGCACCCAGCATGGTGCCTGAAAAGGGGCTTGATCTCACAACCCTAAGATCATGACCTGAGCTGAAATCAAGAGTCAGACACTTCATTGACTGAGCCACGAAGGTGCCTTGTGACTTCTTTTAACTTTATTTTATCCAAATGTACTTTGAAAAGCTTTATACTTTTCTGCAATATCACTTTATAATGGATTAAATTGAGGGATAGCAATTGTCTATAAAAAAGTATAATACATTCATTCATTCATTCATTCATTCAGTAAAATGTTAATGAATCTCTAGCATGAAGCCCAGTACAGGGATGAAATGTGTACCCTAGGAGGGAGCCAGATGAGGGCAACCAGACAAGTAACAGCCAGTTGTAGTGAGAGACAATTACCCTGAGGCCCTTGGTATGGGGAGGTGAAGCCAAAGTCTGGTTCCAAAGAATCCCTCAGAGGTAGTCAAAAGGTTTCGGGATGTAGGAAATGTTTTTCAAAAAAGGGAGTAGTCTGTAAGAGAGAATAAGGGAAGAAACATGGACTATTCAGGGAACCACAAGAAACTTTTTGCAGGGTTAACTAAGGCAGAAGCTATTAGTTAAGGGTGGTAAGGGTCTGGCTAGTGAAGGGCTGCATGCCCCTATTTTATCCCACTGGTGATAAAACATTGAAGAATTAGATACAAGAAAGAGATATCATCAGTGTCACTTCAGAAGACTCTGGAAATGGAAAAGGAAACTGACGAGCCATTGAGAGGTTGCACAGTGATTGATGCATTTGAGAAATGATGGGGTCTCAGCTAAGGGAGTGACAGCAGGAGGATAAGGACAGAGATAGATGCAGGCATCAGGAAAATAACCCCTATTATATTTGGTTTCTGTGATAAATTCTACTGTGATGTATCATCTCAACTTTAGGCACCTTTCCCAGCCATTTTTTCCCCCTAAATGTCAAAAATGCCACATCAAATTATCCATTCTAAACAGATATGTCAGTCTTCTGTCTCCCCTGGCTTTTGCTTTTAGTGCTTGAGGAGAAGGGAAAGGGCAAAGAAGTAAGACTGCGATGAGATGCTATCCCATTATTTTAAAGGCCTGAATCCATATCACCCCTCTCTGTGGCCCTTAATCATCCTAAGATAGTGCCATTCTCAATGCAGTTCACAACCAACCCTTCAAATTTCTTGTCCAAGTTTAAGACATTTGCCATTTACTTTTTGAAGCATTACAAATTTTCCACAGAACTGGACAAAATCTCAGATAATTGAATCTGGTGTTTCCCAAGGGGTGATATATCATACAGAATTTTTAGTGATTCACATTCAGTAATTATATATTGGAATGTGTATTAGAAAATTTGTAACTAGCATATTACATCCATTATTTAAGGAACATTTATTGTTCAGAAACAGTTCGTTTAAAAGGTCAGTTTTAAAGGCAATATTTAGATGTAAGAGAAATAGTGAAAATGGATAAGTAACTCAAAATTGACAAAGACTGATCCAATCAAACTCATCTCTCATGATGGGATTAACGACGGGGCACTAAGTGAGATGACCTCTGGCAAGGACTGATTATTTATCCACACCAAATGCCCTTCTTGTCCCAGAGCTTACAGCTCAATTACATTCCCCAGGACCTTGCAGTAAGAATGGGGGTGTTTTTTCCATGTTTCTTCTCTTCCCTCACCTGCTGAAAACAAGAATCCAGTGGGGGATGCCTGGAGAAGGATGGTCATGTGAAAACAAAAGCCTTCTTTTTCCTAATACATACTGGAGAGTGACACAAGAGATAAACCTTTAATGTGAAGAGCCACACAGATTTGGGGGTGGTTAAAGCAATCAACTTACCCAGTACCACCAATGTCACTCAGTTAATAGCCATGTTGGGATTAGAGCCCTGATCTCCTAAGGGTCTTTGTTAAGGATGAATTTCTGGGTGAAAAGAGAAAGGCAGTGCTGGCCTTCTACCCCATGTATCTGCCTCTAAGTTGCAATCCCCCAAAAAGAATGAGCTGCTATTAGTCACCAGGATAGTAGAAAGGACATTTGAGATGACATACCTTTGAAACGAGTTCCCTGAAGATTGACACACTCAACTCCACAAATTGATAATCTGGATGTAGTTCTTGCTCATCATTGATTAAACTGAGGAGAGAAAACCCTTCCCAGTAGGTTGAGCTTAGTCAGTTGAGCTCAAGCCAGCTCCATTCCCTCCCTCCAGCACCTGATCCTGACATTTTTCTGACTGCCTATCTCCAGTTCAGTGTAGGCCTGGGGCAGTAGAGCAGGCACCCTGATAGCACTTTCCTTTTATTCTTGAGTCTGTAACTCCAGCATCAGCTTCCTGGAGAAACAAGGGGGTCCCGAAGATAGCACAGCTCCTACAGGTGGTAGTTCCAGAATCCAGGCTTCCACTGTGGAATCTGAATGTGATGACAAACATGTCCTGTCCCACTGCCTCTATGAGCTGAGTCTGGGCTTGGTAAAGAATGAGCTCAGCTCTCTTCTCAGTTTTGTGTGCTATGTGCACTGTGCACGCAGTTAAGAGGAATTCCATCTGGGACAGGGGCATGGGCAGATACATAACAACTGCAGCCCAACAGCAGATTCCCTGCTGGGATTGTGACTCTGATACCCTCTTTTTCTCTTTGCCTACCAGCCAGCGGGGAAGAAGTTGGTCTTCACTGGACATGATAGCGCATGTGCTGGGCATAAAGATGGGAGACCAGCACGGGCGTTACATGGAGGATGTTTCCACAGGTCACTCTTAATGATGCAAGGATGGAGCAGCCAATGTGATGACCAACCATGGGGAAGGTGGGAGGACATTTAGCATAAAGAGGTACTATGATTATGACACAGTTGAGAGTGTCTATTTATTAGATACTATAACTACATAGTGACCAGCCAACATTCCACTGTGTTCATGGTAGGGTGTGAATAGCCATGCCAGTTACCTGGTTGATCAAGCTTAAGAGTAGCAAATAACTTGATGAAAATAATAATATCTTGACTTCTATAAGCAGGAAATCTAGTCAGAGTGAAGGAAAGGAGACAACTAAGGAGAAGCAAATGTGTAGCCTGGGTGAAGGGGAGCCTGGGTCCCAAGGTGAATGGGACCATAGGCTCAGTCAGTCAACAGCCTGCCCCAGTAAGCCTCCTCCTCATGACAGACTCCATCCACAGATCCTGGTTTGACTTGTTTTAATTTATGTATGTCACATATGATCTTCTTCCCATTGCCTCTTTCCCTCGTGCTTTTTCACTTGTACCTCCTCTTCCACTGTAGGCTTATAAACTATTATAAACTCTTATAAACTAAGATCGGCCATTCAGTTGTTTAAGAATGCCATCAAGTCCAACAATCACTAATCAAAGTTATGATTTCTAAGGGAACATCCTCCATGAAGTAAAAACTGTAACAGAGGACTTTGGGTTTTCTATGCTGGGTCTTCCTCAGCAGGCAGGAGGCTAACTGGGATCATAAACATGAGCCCCACAGAATAGATGAAACAGAAAGCCTGTTGGGAGCCTCATCAAGGACACTCTTGGCCAAACAGTGTGGGCTTCAATTTCAAGATTTTAGGTAAATCAGGTCTAGATGTTTTAATTCTCTGGTGGTGAAAGCTTATTGGGACGACAGAAACAACTTGGGCTCCTGATAATGGATGGGCAAATATGATCCCATAGTCTTTTCTCATGGGCCACTTTATCAAAGGCCCCTCAATTTGTGGCCAGGTAGGAGTTCCTTGGGAAGGCCTGAATCTGCCCAAAGCCACAGGCCAAAGAGACCACAGGGGCAGACAGGTGGGGCACTCCCACATCCACTGCCTCATCTCAACTAACTTCTGACACTGGCTGGCAAGTAGTGTGTGGGGAGGGGCAGGGAGAAAGATGTGAGAAAATCAACGAAACAGATAAACCATGGTATTTTCATTTAATATTCTACAATAGTATAAATAACTAGGATTCTACTTACTCAACACAGATAATCTCAAAATGCAGTGCTGCCTAAAATACATAACACCAACAGATATGCAAGATAGTCAACAACCATTAAATTTTAAAAGCAAGCATTAATGTTTATGGATACATTCTTATGGAGTATAGAAACCATGTGTGATTCAACACCAGATTCAGGGAAGAAAAAGAATGGGATGAAAGGAGGGACACACTGAATGAAGGCTGCTATTCTGTCTCACGCTGGCTGGGAGGTCCACAGGCAACGGTTATATTCTAGTTCTAAATAAAGTATTTCAGAGACACAAAGTAAGACAAGCAAATCAAAGCTGAGGACCAGTCCTTTGCAATGGGTGGGTGGGTGTGTTGGGGGTTGGGAATAAGTACGTGCAAATCGCTGGCAGCAAAGAACATAAGAATTATAGGTTCAGACCTCTATGCCCTGTAGCATGGTTTTGTGACCTAAAATCAAGGTTACATTTTGGAACCAGGTTAGCAGCAAAATCCTCCTTTGCAACATAATTCATAATGAAGGACTATTTCTCAGGTCCCTTCTAGCTGAAGCAAAACATTCCAAAACAAGATTATCGCTACTAAAAGAAAATGTTATTTTTTCAGGATCCAACCTGCAGTTTGAGACAAGCATGTTTCCCAGGGAGGCAGTTGGCCAACGTCAACTGGTGGAGAATGAGAGGGAGCGTCCCCGGCCAGGTACCTCAAATCTTTAAGGCCCGAAAGAGACAAACACAGCTACACGAAAGTCTTAGCCAGAATTGCCTTCTCCCACTGCCTCCTGAGGAGGGGGCAATTTTGTGGCAAACACACAGCAAGTCTGTTATGCTGCCAAGTGCAAAAGAATACCTGCAGAGCTAAGCGTATACGTGCAATGAACAGAAATACGCCCAGTCCTGAGGAAGAACGGGAGATTACAAATTGATTACGGGGCACCTGGGTGGCTCAGTGGGTTAAGCCTCTGCTTTCGTTCAGCTCAGGTCATGATATCAGGGTCCTGGGATCAAGCCCTGCATCAGGCTTTCTGCTTGGCGGGGAACCTGCTTCTCCCTCTCTCTCTGCCTGTCTCTCTGCCTACTTGTGATCTCTTTCTGTCAAATAAATAAATAAAATCTTAAAAAAAAAAACAAATTGCTGATTATATAAACACAGAGAATTCAGTAGTGACAAGTATCCCCTTTGTGAAACTTATGCAAAATAAATCACAGAATACTTAAGAAAATTTGATCTCTTCAGTGGAACCAGAAATGGAGGCACCTTGAGAATGTTTATCCGCAGAGGGAAAAAAAAGGTAATGCTAAAATCTTTCAAGAGTTTGTGGATATTAAAAAAAAAAAAGTCCACAAAATATGTAAAATACAGCTGTATTTTTATATTAATAATTTCATTAGAGCTTGAAACAAATATAAAATTTAGAGTTAATTTCACCTACTACCATTTTACCAAAACCTATCTGGATCTAATCTTTTCTATGTACAGGGATCTAGAAAACATGCTTCCTACTGTTCTTGCCTCTAGGAACCATCTGGGCTGAGCCCAGGGCAGGCCTGGAGACAGGACACACAGCTCAGAAAGCCTCCAGGACCTACTGGTTTGAGATTTACAAAATTTCCATTCAATCTCCAATAAGCACCACCCTGCATCAGGTCAAATGTACTCTGGATTTTCCTCCCAGTCTTTAAAAGAAACTTAAAACACGTGTTTGGTTGCTTGGTAGTTTTTTCAGTTCTCCTCATCTTGCATACTGTGTAAGTGCTGTTGCAAGGGGCCATATATGAACGTGTAGTGAACTGTAGGATCATGAATGAGTTGAGCTAGAGCAGAGCTTAGTATGGTTATGTCCCAAGGGCCAAATGTAAGGGGTTAGCTTCATTCCTCTGAAGTCCCATCCTGTGTTGAAATTTGCTTTTTCTACCTATTGGAGCATCTTCTACAGCTGAAATATATGCTTGATGGGTGACTAAACAAAAATGGAACACTGACATAATGGTATCTATAAAATGAGTGTTGCATCCCTGGATTAGGATTAAATGTAAGCCACCCCTCAGAAGTACCTGAATGCATTTAGTCTCAGTTCACTGTCTTTACTCTGCAGGGTCCTCGAGGAAAGCTAGAATAGAAAGGGCCTGTTTATATCCTGCACCAGTGAGTCTAAGCTTGGAGTTCCTTCCTTTGCCAATTTATGGAGAGCTGTGTGAAGAGCAAAGTGATAGGAAGGAAAAAGTCTTAGGCGGGCCACTCACAAAACATGAAAAATCTCTGAATTCCTCAAAACACCTAATCCTAATAGCATGTCAGATTTATGAAACCAATTTAGGAGAATTCGTGAAATAGAGATGACATTTAGAATGCTCCCCACTAAAATTCCAGGCAAGCATATGGGCCATCCTAACTAGTAAATGAGTCTAACACATGGTCACAAGGCAAGTTGTTTATTGTTTAAAAAATGTTAGATGATATTACAAGCTACTAACGCCTAAGAGGACCTAACTACATTTACATTTTTAAAAATATGGCATCTATCTTGTAGCAACACTAGTTGACCCAACCTGCAGAAACCTATACAAGTTAAGACTAATTTGGTTGATCTGGAGGTGAAGTTCTGAAAGTGCTTCCGAAGGAAACTTATTGCAGAGGGAGAATCGCAGGTGGTTCCATCAGAGACACGTGCATGTACCTGAAATAAGACCCAAAGGACTTCAGTTTTGTAAAATCTCAGGCCACAGAACTTTCCAGGAGTTTCAAGAGAAAGGGAGAAAGCTTTCTGACTGTATGTACTCCAAGCTGACAAATTATAAATCTAGGCCTCTCTACACTGATTTTCCTGATTTAACATGCAAGCCTAGCACAAGATTTCTGATTTGTTCTATTTTCGGTTCTGACATGACTATAACCTATTAAAGCTTTAAATCAGTAAGCCTAGAAAAGAAAATTTCAGAAACTTACTTTGAAGCCTTATACTTCTCCCTAATTGCTTGCTGAGGTCGATGAGGTATATCAAGGCACGCTTTGTGTAGCTCACTCAGGCAAGGCACAATTTCATTTAATGAATAGCCTGTAAATGCAGCAAGGGTTTCTGGCTAATCAAGACAAAAGAAAAAAACTGTGTCATATAACTTTATATCAGAAAGCCGAAGATTAAAACTGTGAAATAAAGGAAATTAATTACTTAGGAAGCATCGACAGTCATCTCAAAAGAAACTGTAATCCTCTGTCAGTGACTTTAGAAGTGAATATTAGGAAGAAGAGCCAGAGTTCTTCATTTGCTCATATTGTGTATTATTTTTTAAGATTTTATTTATTTATTTATTTATTTATTTATTTGTCAGAGAGTGAGCGAGCACCCACAAGCAGGCAGAACGGCAGGCAGAGGCAGAGAGAGAAGCAGGCTCCCCGCTGAGCAAGAAGCCCGACGCAGGACTTGATCCCAGGACCCCGGGATCATGACCCGAGCCAAAGGCAGCGGCCCAATCAATTGAGCCACCCAGGCATCCCTCATATTGTGTATTTATAATGCTCAGTTTGGAGCCAGGTTACTTATATTGATTCTCTCATGGGCAGGATTTCTACTGGTCCCTAAATAGACCAGTAAATAGAGGTATTTACACCTTATATATGAAAGATTCTTAGTGAATGCAGAATAGTAAATAAGTATTCTAGAAAATAAAAGTAGATACCCCACTTCTTTTAGCACAAAAGTGAGCCTTCAGAACCAAATCGAGGGGCCCATTTCCAGTCTTGCCTCTTCTTGGACCAAGAGGCAGCACTAACTGCCCTGTTTCCCAGAAAACTTGATGCAACCTTCTGACCATCCTATTGGATCCAGGTTGTGTAACACACAGAGGACAAAAGTCAACAACGTTTGGTTGAAGTGCTCAATGCTTGCACCGCAAAGGCATCCTCGTGTGAGGTGGGCATTGAGGTTTCCAGGCCTGCTTCTTCTGAATAAGCATGCCATACCATCTCCTTGACTTCCTGCAATCTCTACTCAAGGCCATTGAGTCAAAGCCATAAATGCTCACCTGCAAGACTCCATGGCATGTTGCCATCTGCTGGCAAGACAACCAGTTCCTTATCAAACTAACTTTCCCTCTTAAGAGGCCAGTCCATTCTGAGCCCTGAGAGTTACTGAACAGAATCCTAGATAGGCCTTAAATTTCATCTAGAAAGAAGTAGTTAGAATCTTACCCAGAAGTGCCTGTTCACGGTATAGTTTGCCAGGCAATAAGCTGCTGCTGCTATCAATGAAGGAAGATATTTCAAGAATGGGTCAGCTTCAAGTAGACTCAGTTCTGCTACATACTAAGCACAAGAGAGAAAATCCCAGGGGAATTAGAAATTTGACTAAGGTTACAGGTCAACCTAAAAACATCAAGGGAAAAAACTGTCTTATCTTTGTTCATCCTATATCCAGTGACGAGCAGACAGAAACAGATGCTCAAAATTATTCACTGGGTTAATAATTGCTATGCCTGTCCATAACCAGAATAACATTTATGCTGTAGTAAATGTCAATATACAAGGATTTGGTCCACCTGCACAGTATCAGGTTACTTTTCTTGTCTTATATTAGTAGTACTGATGTATGCTAGTCACGTAAAGTAGCATTGTTCTGGCCACTGGAGTGGGACTAGAGTCTTTGGCCAATGGCAAAACTTGACCGTGTTGAAGCTATTAATTATAATACAAGCAAATGCATGTGGTTCAGAGGCTAGAGTAGTACCTGTGAGATTAGAAGAAACACACTGGGAAATGTCTACATACATCCTTATTACTCTTTGAGTAGCATAAAAATACCAGATATACTAGACACAGTGGCTGGTCACCAAGTGTTCTGAACCACTACTTCAGTGCCTTCCACTAAAGTTCCGTAACCCCAGATAACCAAATAAGGCTTTACTACTTAGTATGTTAGGAGAACACTGGTGCCAAGTCAAACTGCATTTACTTTGTTCCCATTCTGTAAACTAAGAGGAGGAGTTGCCTGCATGTGGTCTATACAAATATACAAACACAAGGGAACAATGTCCAAACTTAAATTTAAGAGTTGGGTGATCAGACAACCTGTGTCTGTCAAACAGGATAGTATTGTCTTGTAACCAGAAATCATGATCCTAGAGTCAGTTCTCTTCCATGGCTCAAAAGCTCTTCTGGGCCCAAGACAAAGCATTGAAAAGGAAGGAAGAACTGAAGGATGATCAGGAAAGGCTACTTTATATCTCCTTGGCTCCCAAGTTCCCGGAAGTCATGTGGCTTACCTTGGCCAGATTCTCAGTTCTGACGCACACTCCTTGTCTCCTTAAGTACTGAAGGAGAAACTGGTTGGTGGTTGGCACTGTGAGATCAAAAGCCAGGACTTTGAGGAGCAAGTGTTCCATTCTTAGCAGTTGGCGTTTGGTATAAGTATCATCAGTTATGTAGACAAATTCGTCTACTTCAGGTGGATATATTTCTTCATATTTCCTACGAAGGGTAAAGAGTTTTTGAAAGTAAAGCTTGGAACCTATAGGGTTCCTTCCTGTGTTATCACAACCAGCCTTTTGTATGGCCCTTGCAGACTTGTTTACTTCATATCCACATATCACTTAAATATCATTAAATGGTCCTGGACTTGAAAATATTAGGGATTTCATACCTAGTGATGCCAGAACAAGAACATGAGTATTACGAGGCTATGTTGTACTTACTGCTACCAGGAGTAACAGAAACAATTTCCAACTGAGAATTTTAGGTTTTGACCTCTGATATGCTGAAAGATTCTGAATGACAGACACACAGATAAATTCATCTTAATTCTATGAGCCCCACTCATCTTGTGGAAAACAATGTTATATTAAACACTATCATAGAACAACAACTCCTTAGATCTTAGATCTTTAGAAAGATCATGTTCAAAAGAAATAAATAATAAAAATAAAAAGATGTTCAGAAATCTCTACTGAATAAGCAAATGATGCTATGGATCCAAGAGTAAGATAATGATATAATTTCATTGTTATCAACTTTTTTGCTCTTGCTTTTGTTTCTGTTATCTGTAGTTGGCAAGTTTCTAGGCATTAATGACTAGAATGTCTGAGACTAGAAGAATCGAAGAAACTGCCATCCACCAACAGGTCACTGAATTTAAGGCAGTTCAGGCCTAAGCCAGCTCTTTTTTGTACACAATGATAGTTTGTTCACTGTAACCAAATAAATTGTGTTCTTACCGGTCATTTGCTAGATCGAATACAAAGCCAACGAAGTTGGCTTTTGTATAACCAAAATCTTTTATATAACTAAAATATTTTTGTATTAGAACATAGTCAAAAGACTGCACTGCAAAATAGTTAAATTGGGTCTTGAATTTGAGCTGATGGCTGCCTCAGTCATAATACTGAACTTGTTGCTATAAATCTTAAACATCTGAATTGAAGAGTGAACATGTGTTAAGATTCAGTTTCTCAATAAATGCTGCAAAAATGATGATATTTTATCAAGGGAGGCATGAATAAGCTTTAATTATCGAGCACTGCTCCCATTTATTTCTTCAATAAATGGGAAAGAAAATCAAGTGTTTTGACAGGTTGCAGTTTGACATTATTTAAGCTGAAAGAACACTTACGAAGCCAGAAGAATGGCTGCTGTTCCTACAAGCTGCAATTTCCCTCTCAGAACAGACATGCATGAAAGGAACCTGTCCAGGAAGTTGACAGCCAGGTAGAGAGTCTCTGCTCGAAGCTTATACTCTTCACCGACCTCAACGAGCCAGTCCACCAAAATCGTTCGCATGCTTTCTGTGATGTCTGGTTGCTTCCTCATGTAGTGTGCTTTGGGCCTGTGTCTTATCTGTTTGGGAAAAGAGTTCTGATACTTAAATACTTGCTATGTCAGAAAGATCACTCCACGGTACAGTTGCTATTTAAAAAAAGGATCTTGTGAGCAAAGGTTAGGAAGAAACTGATCAAGAGCCAAGTACACCTTTACTGTGTGGAAGAAAGTATGAAATTCTGGTTCTGTAATACAATTAGGTAACAAATAACTTAAAGCGGGGGGATCGCAATATGGGTTATTCCTAAGAGTGAAATACTTAATGTATAAAGCCTTGAGTCACAGAGAAATAGTGCAAGTAATTGCTACTTGCTTCACAACTATTATTATTATTATTATTATTTAAAATATTTTATTTATTTATTTGACAAAGAGAGAGATAGCAAGAGAGAGACAGAGCATATAAGCAGGGGGAGTGGCAGAGGGAGAAGCAGGCTTCCCGTTAAGCAGGGAGCCTGATGCAGGGCTCGATCCCAGAACCCTGGGATCATGACCTGAGCCTGAGGCAGCTGATTAACAACTGAGCCACCCAGGCACCCCAATTTTTTTTAAGGTTTATTTATTTATTTGGGAGAGAGAATCCTCAGCAGACTCCCCACTGAGTATGGATTGAGCAAGATTGAGTGGGGTTCGTCAATCCCAGGACACTGAGATTCTGAAGTAAGCTGAAATCGAGAGTTAGATGCCCAACCAACTGAGCCACCTAGGCGCCCCATAACTATTACCTTTCATAGATATTCTATGTTTAGATGTCATAAGAATGCTATTCACTAGTGGTTTTGGCCAAGAGTTTATAACTACCTTATTATTAAGTGTTTTGAATGCTGGAAATTGAAATAGAATTTGGGAAAACTCACTTCAGCTTCTCTAAGATACTGATGAATTTCTTCAGCATATTCAGTCACGTTTATCACATCTGTACCAAAATCTGACGCATCTTCAGACTGGGAATGGAGAGATGAGTCTACCACCATTGGGGAAACTGCGGGGGTTCAACATGACCAGGTAAGACATTCAATTTAAAAATTCATTCCATCCACTAGCCCTCCACAGGCAGTTGTGAAAGTAAGTCTTTACTTCATGGATTTCTCCTGCTAGTTACATGCTACTGAATGCAGCAGGCGATTATGGATATAATTCCTGTCGGCCCCAGGTGAGTCAGATTACCTGTGTTAAAATCCAGCAGGAAGTGAAGGTCTGACTTGAGTGCGCTGGTGTCTACCTCATACATATTCTCAAATGCCATCCCATCTTTCCCTGTGCCGCTGTCTCTGTCCCCCTGCTCAGGCTCATCCATGTAGATATCAAATACTTGCTTGGCTGGCACCTGGACTGTGCAGTCAGAGAGCACATTCTTTCCAGCTGGAGGGAAGACATTTTCTGATCCAGAGAAACACCTGATTGTTGTGATCCCCTAAAAGAGGGTTAAGTTTTTTGTTAGAGGCCACCCCAAAGACCATATAGGTGATGTAAGCCTGTGTGACTCAAACCAGCAGGCTAGGAAGAGGAGAACAGTCTTAAATGGAAACATCTAGATCTGCAACTTAATTTCAGAAAATGAAGCTTCTGAAGTATGACTTCTTCCTTATCTTTGTCTACATGTGACATTTGGGAAAAGAGCTACCTCTAATTTGTCATCTTCCTTGCATATTTATCAAAGGGGACTCAAGATTATAGAAAAAAGAGAAACCATAGCTTTCCTCCAAAACAAAATAGGTAAGGGGGAAGGAGATTTTTAGTTGGCTTTCATACCTCTAACCTTACAGGATTTTATAAGTACCCAGCAAAGTTCTTGACACACAGTCACTGAGTTCCTATAGTCTTCTTCCTTAAATAGCTTTTAGTAAGCACCTTTATAAAGTTCCCATTTTATACCCAGATATTTAGAAACATGATCAGTTTAGAAACTCATACTACTAACTGCTCTTACGATGCCTCAGAATCTCTTGCATGACATAATGTAATTGCCCTTGGGGAAGCCCACCTCTCAATCACTTCTCCCTTCTATTTATTCCTATAGCATTAGCAGTGGGAACGATTATGTGCACCTCCTCCATGAATAAGCACATTAAGGTGAGTCATTGTGGACAGCCTGAAGGTCAGCTGAACCAGAACAGGTGGGCAAGGTTTATGAATCTGAGTTATATTTATGCAAATGTTAGGTCTGGCTACTGTATTCATATTTGACTGTTAATAATTAATCTTATTGTTTACTTTTGAATCTATTTTCAAGTTAGTATGTGTTTTCCCTTCTATCTAGCCAGTTAAATATTTGGCTTATGTCTAGTAAGAAAAAAAAAATTAAGATTTTATTTATTTATTTGAGAGAAAGTGAGAGTGACAGCATAAGTAGGGAGGGGATGGAGAATCAGGCTCCCTGATGAGAGGGAGCCCAACTCGGAGCTTAGTCCCAGGACTCTGGGATCATGACCTGGGCCAAAGGCAAATGCTTAACTGACTGAGCCATCCAGGCACCCCCCAAAAAAATTATTTATGGTTAATACTAAAAAACAAAACAAAACAAAAAACAGGGAATATATGAAGGACCAAAATCACAAGTTACTAGAACCATGATTCCAAGTCACTACCAAGTTTGACTTTTGCTCCAATGACATATCTACCAGGGTTGAGACATACATGCATTCCTGAGCATCTATTATGTACCATACATTGTTCTAGATGCTCAGAATTTAGACAGGAATTAAACATTCAAGAAGGGCTGCCTTCATGGAGTTCACATTCTAGCATGGGGTACAGGGGAAGACAAACAAGATAAGACAATGTTATGTCAGATGGTGTGTTCAGTACTTTAGAGGAGAATAATATGGGGAAAAGAGAGCCCTTGGCATTTTAAACAGTATGGCCAGGGAGGGTCCTAATGAAGAGGATAGATGTGAGCAAAGATACAAAATGAGGTAAGGGAGTAAGTCACACAGATAGGGGGTAAGAGCATTCTGAGCAGAGGGAACAGCATGGGTAAATGCCCTGACATTCAAATATGTCTTAAAGACCAAGCAAGGAGCAGAGAGGACAAAATGAGAAAGAAAGGGGTATAGGTCACAAAGTCAGAAAAAAGAGAGAAGCCAGATCAGGAAGTCCTTATCATAGACTATTTAAGACTGTCTACTGCTCAGAGGTGGGAAGCCACTGGAGTAGCCATGGAGGAGGAGTGGTATGGATCTGATTTATGTCTTAATAAGATTGCCCTGGCTGTGTATATGTTTAGAGAGCAAGTAAGGTGACCAGTTATGAAACCTGCAAATTCTTGATGAGACACAATAGGCATCTGAACCAGTGTAGTAGTAATAAAGTCTGAGAAGTAAAGAGATTCTAGACATTTTAAAAAGTAGAGCCAATAGTATTTTCTCAGCAAATTAGATGTGGGGTGGGAGAAAAGGAGTCAAAGACGACAAAGGTTTCTGGGCTGAATAATAGGATGAATATTCCCTTTACTGAGATGAGGAAGACTTTGGGAACAGCTGTTTGGGTCTAGGGTTAGCGTTCGGTTTTGCACAAATTTGAGATGCCTATTGTATGATCCAAGGGGAGATGTTAAGTAGGCTGCCGAATATGGCACCTGTAATATAGCTAAGAGGTCCAGACCAGAGATTAAAGTATGAGTCATCAACAGATAGATGGCATTTAATGCTAAGAGGCTTGAGAGGTTGCTAAGGGAGTGAGTGCAGATTCAGATCAAATACCAAGCCCTAGAGCACTCTTTTAGATATTGAGGAGGAACGGCCAATGAGGTAGGTAGAAAACCAGGAGAGAGTAGTGTTCTCGAGGCTGACTGAAGAAATTGTTTCAAGGAATAAGGAATAATCAACTTTGTCAAATGCTGCTAGATCAGTCAAGTGAGGAAAGAAGAATTAGAGACAGAGAGTATTCATTCAGCAAATACTTGCATGCTACCCTGGCCAGACACTGTTCTAAGTACTGAGAATACAGCAGTGAACTGAACATCCCGGTCTTTGTCCTGATAGAGCTCATAGTTGAGCAGGATAGATATACTCTCAAATTATTGCTATAAAATGGACAGTTACTGCAAAGAGCTTTGTAGTTAAAAGGGTTTTAAGATAGAAAAAAAAATACAATATGTTTGACTTAGTAGACAATACTGAGGAGAGAAAGGAGAGTTGCCGGAAATGACATCCTTGAAGAGGCAAGAAGGCATAAGGTATCCTGCACATGTGGGGGGGGTTCACCTTGCATATGAGCAGGGACACATAAATCCTATAGCAGGATGGGGGTGGCAGAGTATATGACACATGGGAACATGTGGAAATTCTCCTCTCGTTGCTTCTATATTTTTAGGAAAATAGACTAACAGAGTCATGAGCTGAGAGAAAGGATGGAGGTAGAGGTTTGGGAGGATTAAAAAGAAATCTAGAAAACAGATTTTCAAGGAGGTTGTAGAGGAATAGAGCAGGGAAATGTAGAAGTAGTACGAGGCAACATAAAAGGTTAACTAATCATTACGAATTTAAAGAGAGCCTGGACAGCATGGGCAGAACTGACGATTCGTAAAAACCAGGTTTTAGTCTTTCAGTTTAAAAAAGTAAATATTGCTAAGCATATTGTTTGTTAAAACCACTTTAATTTTTTTCCCAAAGCTTTGAACAGATCACTTTGGGTATTTCTCCCCCACTAATCAGATGCTACCAAGAAGCATGCATGGTCAGTGAATGAAGGGCTTCTAATCTGGCCTCAACCATACTTTTTTTTTCCTAAACATTTCCTAAACCTCTAAAATTTTCTCACCTGCTAAATTGGAAGAATTCCTGGCCTACGTACTTCACTATACTATTGCCAGCATCATTCCACTACAATGGGGATTATAAGCTTAAGGCATAGTTACAAGAGGCTTGTCTAATAACAGACTCAGGGAAGCTTTTTTCTTATCCCAAAATTCATTCTTAAGGATCCAGACCCCTTGTTTGCATTCTTAAGTGTCTGATTTTGTTTCCAATCTGTTAAGGGAGGTACTTATGATATGTTAAGCATAAGCAACTAATTTCTAATGGCCCGTGATCAATTTGCCCAGCTGCCTTTGTTCAGTCCTACTTTCCTTTGTTCGTGTCTACTTTCAAAGCACACTTTTGGAAGTAATTTAGCTTAGCTTTTTCCAATCTGGATTCTAACATCATCTCCAATGAACAAAGCAAAGATTATTCAAGATTGTCTCAGGCACAGGCTAGATCAGTCTGAGCACCACTCTGATCTAGAGGAACCCCAGTTCCATAGCTTATTTTGGTACATTCATACTTCTTCTTAGCCCAGCACTTAAATAGCTTTACATATACTTAATTCAAACAGTTTCTGGACCTATTTTCTTGCTATTGGAAAAATAATATAAAAAATTATTCATTATTTCTAGTGGGAAAACAGACCAAAGTGATCTTTAACAAAGCCAGTGTCCCTATAGTCCAGATTCCAAGGCTGGAATACTCGAGGATATTTGTGGATAAAACTCCAAGAGAAACCCATCTCCCATCATGGCATGATAGCCCTCAATGACCAGTTTCCACAGCAGTTCTCGTCATTACCTGGCCACAGGGCCTCCTGTACTGTCCATTCTCAGTTAGCACCCCCAGGACTGTTCTTTGTGGGGGATCCTGGCCGAGCTGGGCTCTGGTTATCATCTGACAGGCATCAGGACCTCGAGGCACTGGAGCTAGGGCTACTCCGCTCTTGGAGCTGCTGCGATGCATACCCTCAGTCTCCACACAATGCAACTAATCAGGGAAGGAGAAACAGACAAGCCAATAGTTAGTCAACCTCTTCCACCATGGGCTCCAAGCATGCAGTGAATGTCTAGGAGAGAGAGCAGAACAAATATGACCTCTGCAATTATTAAGGCTGCAAGGAAGGGCATGAGCCTTGGTGCAAGCGATCAAAGCCCCTTTGAATCAAAACAGTGATTTGAATCTCTCCGGGCTTTCTTCCAAGACCTGGTTGAGGCTGGAGGGAGAGATTAATCCTGACAAAGCTCCAAGCAAGGATACTAAACCCCACGTTAACTGGGGAGTCTAAAACTGCACGCCCGAGTCTTTTCTGACTGCGATGCTTATCTCATCCCTCCTACTCCCACCGATCTCCCCACCTCCCTGCAAACCAAAGATCCAGGATACATCACTTCGGGAAAGTAAGTCCCCTTCCCGAATGACAAGGGAGGTTCTCCTCCGCGGCCCTCCTTCTACCAGATACAAGGCCCCAAAACCTGCTTGGAACCCACAGCGGGCGTCGCTCTTCTCAGCCTTATATCTTTATATAAATCTCTAACAATTAGCAAGTGCACACGGGGATCGGGAATGAGGGGCCGCCGGAGGGGGCGGGGCCGGGGCGGGGCGGGGCGGGAGGGGACCGAGGTGTTAATAGATTCCAGCGGGGGCGCCGGGCTCCTAGCCGCGGTGGCCACGGCGCTCAGAGCTAATTACTTTCAACCCCCCCGCGTCTGTTGAATCAGCCAATCAGCGGCGCTCCCGGGCCTCGCGGGGGCCGCTTCCATGCCAACCGCAGCGGGCGTGCGCGCCCCGGGGCCACATCGCCATGACGACCTCCTCACCTGACACGCTCCGGGCTGACGCGCCGCGATCCCTGGGGGTTCAGGGCCGGGCGGGGCCAACGGGCGGCTGCCCCCGGATCCCCACGGATCCCGGGGCGTGCCGGGGCAGGCGGTCGCCCTCAGCACACGAGCCCCTTCAGACCGGCGCCTCCGGCCTGGGAGGGAAGAAGGCGGCCCACCCCGCGGTGGCCGGGGTTTTGGAAGGGACTGTTTCCGTAAACCCGTTTCCCCAACAGCCGCTAACTCCTCCCGCTAACGTCTTTTCCCCGGCCCGCTCCTGAGAACCTTGGCTCGGGAGAGCTACGCGGGGCCCTCGGGGCTGCGCAGGCCGTGGCGCCCTGACCGCGCCCGCCCGAGGGCGCGGCTCGCTCCGGGTCCCCGGCTCACACACCTACACTTCCTCCCAGAGAGAGGCCGAGTTGCAGCGAGCGGGTTGGCCCAAGGTTTGAGCTGGGGCCTCCTAATCCATGGTGGCGGCTTGCCTTCGGTCATTTTGGATCCTTGTGCACCAGAGGCCGCACCTGGCCGGCCTGGTTCCAGTGCATGTGGCCCGGACGGGCGAGAGAGTTTGGGGGCTTTAGGGTCGCACGTGGTGCTCGCAGTTCCCACAAGAGGTATTCCTGGACGGGTTCCAGCAGGCACGGCGTGAATCGGGTCTAGGAACAGGGAGATAGTGGCCCAGGAAGAGGAAGGAACACAGGCGGCAGCACTGGGGCCTGAGACGTTGTGGGAACTCGGAAGTGGGGGTTGGGCAGGTGGCCTGGCCACGTGGGAAGGGAAATCCCTGGAACTGGAGGCCCAAGGCGAAGTAGGAGAAAGCCAGGGGCAGTACCTAAGGGGCGAGGTGGGAATAAGGGGAAGGGGCCCTCAACACAGGAAGGGAGGAGAGGGTCAGTGAAACCAGGGAGCTCTGGCACCCTACAGAAGTAACTGGCAAAACAGGTAAAATCTTTTATTATTTTACAAATGTGTGTGTACACACAAACACATTGCATATATAGTGTTACTCCTTTCGTTTTGTTTTTTAAATTTTTTTGAACACGCATCCCTAAATTTCTAAAGCAGACATCCCCCCCCAAGGCCATTTTTTTTATTTCTTGTCAGTGTACCAGAATTCATTATTTATGTACCACCACACCCAGTGTTCCATGCAATATGTGCCCTCCATAATACCCACCACCAGGCTCACTCAACCTCCCACCCCCCACCCCTTCAAAACCCTCAGATTGTTTTTCAGAGTCCATAGTCTCTCATGGTTTGTCTCCCCCTCCAATTTCTCCCAACTCCTTTCTCCTCTCCATCTCCCCTTGTCCTCCGTGTTATTTCTTATGTTCCACAAGTAAGTGAAACCATATGATAATTGACTCTCTCTGCTTGACTTATTTCACTCAGCGTAATCTCTTCTAGTCCCATCCATGTTGATACAAAAGCTGGGTACTCATCCTTTCTGATGGAGGCATAATACTCCATAGTGTACATGGACCATATCTTCCTTATCCATTCGTCCATTGAAGGGCATCTTGGTTCTTTCCACAGTTTGGCGACTGTGGCCATTGTTGCTATGAACATTGGGATACAAATAGCCCTTCTTTTCACTACATCTGTATCTTTGGGGTAAATACCCAGTAGTGCAATTACAGGGTCATAGGGAAGCTCTATTTTTAATTTCTTAAGGAATCTCCACACTGTTTTTCAAAGTGACTGTACCAACTTGCATTCCCACCCACAGTGTAAGAGGGTTCCCCTTTCTCCACATCCTCTCCAACACGCGTTATTTATTGTCTTGTTAATTTTGGCCATTCTAACTGGAGTAAGGTGGTATCTCAATGTGGTTTTGACCCAAAGGCCATTTAAATGGCCACTGTAAGAAATAGTTATTGCCTTCTTCCTTGTTTTTAATAGAAATGATTTTTAGTCTTACAAAAAAAAAATCTTTTGAGTGTTCTTCATTAGCGAGCTGGGTATGCATTATATTAATGGGAAAATTGAAGTATTCTACAGATAGTTCGGATGAAAGCATTTGATCCAGTCCACTGCCGAGGAAGTTGGGAAGCATCTTGAAAATCAGTGCAGAGTGCAAGAGGAGCACAGAAACTGATCTTGCTTATTATGAAACTAATTTTTACCACGTTTATCACCGACTTTCCTTCATTGGGAGGCAAGGATCCCCTTGCACCCTGGAATTCTGTACCTTTGAAAATGAAGGCAGCGCAGGATCCCTAGTAATATCTTGATTGCGGCCACAGATGAGTGACATGCAGGCAGGAACCAATGCTCCACTTTGTGAGGTGCCTCTACCTGGTAGAGGAAAGGGGCCTTTCTGCCCCCTCCTAGCACTGGTTTTTAGAAGTCTTCCCGAGAGCCCTCCCTCACCTGGTGACACTGTTGTGATTTCTGGGGACTCTGAAGGCCTCAAGCTGTGAACTCTGTCAGAGAGCTAGTCTTGTCTAGAGCCTTGGCGGCTTTGGTGGGTTCAAGAATTCTTTGCACTCAGGGGACCCGACCTTCCGTGCGTCTTTTTTTTTTTTTTTTTTTTTAATTTGGACATGTAGTTTATTTCCACAAGTCTGTATGTCACAGACACCAGTACTTGTTTAGGAAGCTAATGAGCTCACTTATTATCCGATTTCCTCACAAAAAAATGATGGAAGACCTCACTCTGCCTTTCTTCCAAAACAAAGGAACCTGTACAGCGTTTGTTCTTGTAGTCTGTGGTTTTGATCCTTTTTTCTGAGATTGAAGCTTGAGCCAGGGAGAAGGCGGGGAAGGGTAGCGGTGCTGGGCTCCTTGCATGGCAGCACAGGCAGCGTCCTTTAAGTTGGGTATTCTCAACCTTGACCTAGTCAGGTGCAGAAGACCAGGCTACTAAGTTGTCTAGTGTTTCTCAGCTGTCTTGAGTGTGAAAACTGCCTTTAAAAAAGAAAACTTTTTTAACAAGGTGAGATCCTCGGATTATTTCATAGTCCTTTTCCCATATATATGAAATATTATTATCATTACGTCTTACCTTCCTCTCCTTCTGCTTTGTTAAACTTGGCAAAGGGAAGTGATAGCGCCTTAAGCTTTTATTGTGCTGCCTTAGAATTAAGTATTAATTGTAGTCCTCTGGTCAGATCTTAAATTAGGGAGTAATTCAGATGAACTGATATTTATATATATTTTTATGTGTATGCATAAAAATCCAAGTATTTGTATAACTTGTACAATATTATGGCTTTCTTTACTTAAATTTTCACCAAGTATTTGAACAAGTAATTGTTATAGGATTTTTTTCTACCTTGGTGTCCCTGGTTCTTGGTCAAGCAGCTTTGAAGAATGAAGAGGTAGACCACAGAGTGGTGGGTAGCAAAGCAAGGTTTATTGAGCAATAGCTAAGTGATATCAGCACAAAGCTCCAGAGGAGGGAGGGAACCTGAGAGGGTTGCCACTGGAGTTTCTAAGTTTAAGGGGCTTTATGAACTTGTTACTAGGCAGCTTTAATCTGATTAACTCTCTCTGTGCCTGTCATCCAATCAGGTTTTGTCATCTGCCAATCAAGGGAAAGAATAGAGGGCTTCTTCTAGGGTGGTGTAAAATTCTTTTAAGGGTGATTTCCTCTTGGAGGGGACAGGGCGTCCTTGTCCCTGCCTAACTGCCTTTCAATTATGCTTCATTACAGTGATTTATGTTTTATAAAAAACAAACCCAACTGATAAATAGGTGCACAGTTTTCATTAAGAATTTAAACAAAAAACAGCCTTATAATTTAGAAAAATAGGAGTGGAAAGAATAGAACAGACTTTCTCACAAACTTTGCAGTTTTAGTGAGATACACAGTTTCATTTTACTGTTGTTTTTATAGCAAAATCAGGATTAGAACTCAAAGTTAAGTCAATTTCAAATGTCTTCATGTTCATATCTTGAGAAGTGAACATACATTTAATTTTAAATACATCTTTAATATCTAAAATATTGAGGGAAACATACATACTGATATAACACTTTCTTAGGTTAAAAATTACATGGTCAGCACTTCTGCCTGATACTCAGTACTCAGCTAGTTTTGACACTGGGATCAATTTCCATAATAAGGATGGCAGCTGAATTCTTTGCTAGGATTTTTTAAAACCCAGTGGTCCTGTTAAAATCAATTCCTCTCCCCTCCAAATTACAATTCAAAGACAATCTTTTCTGTTTGCCAGCAATTACCTGGCATTTCAGAAGCTGTTATTACTCCTATTACATTTGCTCATGGTAGCTAGTAATTAACCTCCTGTTCAAACATTTCAGTTTTCATTAATTTCTCTGAAATCAAGTTGATTTTCAGCATAGGACTAAAAAAGAGATGAAAAATAGAAGAGCCCTCCCCTTTTTTAAAGAACAGAAGCCCATTTAAGGACATATTTTGGGCTTTTCATGGGCATACAACTGCCATTTTATACATTTAATTTCAGAAAATAACCATATAGTATGGTGAGGGACAGATGTTGGGGCTGGTGGGCAATTTGTGACGTAGTTCCAGGAAAAATGACCAAAAGATCAAGTAAGTCCAGTTTGAGAAGCATCTCAAAATGTATAACCTTGGGAAGCATATATCCTCACATGGTACAAAGTGGATCCTTCATTCATTCACTCATTTTACAAATATTTTTTGAGTATCCACTTTATACCAGGCAGTAGCTGGGTATGGATCAACAATTTAAAATGATTCCTGCCCTCAAGGAGCTTTTTGTTCCGGGCAATGAGACGGTAAACAGATAGTTATGGTGCAGCATAATTAGTGTTTATTTCACCATGGGGAACATAGATATATAAACAGCGAGCAGTTGGAGCTTAGAGAAAAGGAATAATACATGCTGTGGAGATTTGGAAGCAGTATCTAGATCTGACAATAAAGATGATTAGTGTAAAAAAAAATTGGCAGGGCAGATGGTATAGTCTACATATATCCTAGAAAGGGGGAGCCCAAAGAACAAGAATTTTCAGCTGTGTTTATCCAGTACCTTCCAAGATAGAGCAATAAACTGTGATGTCCAAAAATATCCCTCAAGTATGTCTCTGCTGGCTCTGGGACAGACTCCACAGCAACTATCTCATGAAGTCAATCTCCCAGGAACTTGGGTAAAAGGAAGAAGATTCTAGTGACTTTAGTTACAAGATATTGTCCCTAATAATATGCCCCACTAGAGGAGCAAAATTAAAATCAGATACCTGTGAGTGCAGGGTGCAGAGTTAAGTTTTCAAGGAGTATCCTCTCCAAGACCCTGTGCCAAGAGAAAAACAAGTTTCAGTGGGATGATGAAGCCATTCTAGTTTAAATCATTTAAAACGTTTTGAGTTTCCAGATCTTCAGTGAAAAATCAATCTATTGTAGAGGAAGTCAAGAATCTGGATTTTACACAGTCTTTCAGAGGTCTAAAATTCATTTCATAACTCATGTTAATATGAGGTCATTGCATCCTTAAAGTTACCTATCATTTACTGGTTATATCCTTTTATTATTATTTTTTAAGATTATATTTATTTGTCAGAGAGGGGGAGAAACTGTGAGCACAAGCAGGGGGAGTAGCAGGCCGAGAGAGAAGCAGGCTCCCCGCCGAGCAAGGAGCCCAGTGCAGGACTGGATCCTAGGACCCTGGGATCATGACCTGAGTCAAAGGCATAGGCTTAAGTGACTGAACCACCTGAGCATCCCTGGTTATCTCCTTTTAATTAATAGTCCTGTTTATGCCAGTTTTTCTGTGCAAATCAATTATTGTAGCATCTGTTCTGTGAGAGTGGATTCTATAAAATAGGTTTCCTGTGTTTCATATTTATCTCTAACTCAGTTTCTAATTTTAAAATGTTATAGAATTTCTATGTCAGCTGCCTGTGTCTTTTATTGTCTAGATAACTACTGTGAGTACAGGCTCAGATACATCAGCCATTTGTTAATATTGTCTGCCTATTGATATTTTTTGTTAAATCCTACTGCCAGTAAATCACAGAATATTTGTAAAATTTGTTTTGCTTTATTTACCTCAATCTGCTCATCTACAATAGTATCAATAGTGGAACAGTGGTCACAGCAAATGACATTAGTTTCTATTCTAAACTTTGATTGTTAGGAGAACAAAGTTTTCCATGCTAAAGACAAAAAAAAAAAAATCCAAACCTTGTTGCAGAACTGTTAAATCATGTTGATTACTATCAGAACTCTCTAGCCTAAAGAATTTATATAGTCCTCATTTGTGAAAATTCTATCTGGATAGAAGAAATCTCAGACACATATAACTTTTCCTATAGCAACAATGAGTCATAAAGTTGTTTGCATGTGTATGTGTTCTTTTTTGGGCATTTTATATCTTTTCTGACTAACTAAGACAGCTTGGTGGTTTATTCATATTACCAAAATTGTTTATTATCATTAACGAACCATTTTTCTAGTCAGTCAGTCAAAACCACTGCATCCCTCTGAAATGCATTGTGTTTTGTATAGGAAGAGCACAACACATTTTAAGTGTGATTGACATAAGAGTTACATAAATGAGTAAGAACAAGTCTTAAAGTGCAGATAGAGAAAGAAATATACATAAGTGATTTGCCACAAGGTAGAGTAAAGCTGTTGCCTAAGAAGTCCAGAGAAAGTTCTGGCTAACATCCAGGTATGTTTTCAGTTAATTAAGGGAATCAGGAAAGATTGCTTGAAGATGGCCTTTTTATGCTTAGCCTTGAAATTTGAATATTTGGATAGGCCCCATTTGAGGAGCCTATTTTAGGAAGGGGGAAAGTGCTGTGTAAGTAAAGGTATGAGGAAATTGCAAAATATATTCTGGGGAATGATGATAGTTCTCTGTCCTCTGAGGTTATAATACACAATATAGGTTGGTGATAGTAGGCAGTCTAGAACATTGAGATAACATCTTACATGGTCCTGAATTCCAGAGTAAGGAGTTTACTGTGGGACTTTTGAACAGAGAAATGATGGTGTTAGAACTATGTTTATAGAAAAACAATCTGAGACCAATAAATTGTCCAAAATTTGGCTAGGAGATGCTTTGGGAAACAACTGCTGGAGGAAATGAGGACCTGAGCCAGGACCATGCTGTAGGCACAGAAAAGAAAAAGGCTCGTGCATGACCCTAGAGTCTACATGACTTGGCAATTGATTGTATGTTGGGCTTGAAGGAGAAGATGTGGGCAAACGATTTTGAAATTTCTAGGTCAGGTTGATGGGGGAATAGTAGGGTGGACAAAAAAAGTTGCAATGCCAGATTAACTGGATTCAGAGGAAAAAGGAAGTGAAGAATGAGTTTAATGTTGGACATCATAAGGATAGAAGCCTTTTCTAATAGCTACCCAGGATTACCACTATTTCCCTCCACCTCCAACCCTATGTATATATATATATGAATTACAGCGATATTGAATATTGTACTTCTTTTCAGGGATTGATGATGGGATTGGAGGTAGAGGTAGATTATAGCAGTTTTTAAGTGTTGATCTAGTATTCCTACCACAAAATAATTATTAGTATTTAGATGCTAATTCCAGGAAAAACCACAAAGAATTAAAGATCAGTAGCTTCCTATCTCCTGTTTCAGGATCCCACTCTTCTATTCAAGAGATCCTCTTCCAGGACCATAAGCCCATTGAGCTCAGGGACTGAATCTTCTTCAGCTTTGTAACATCATTTCCTGGCACAGTACCCAGGACATAGTAGCATAGTAGGCACTTAATGTGTTGATTGAATGACTGAATCATAAGGTGTACTTTATACTTGTTGCATATAAATGAGACAATAATGGCCCCTGTGTATTGGCCCTATGTTGTCTACTTTACAGCAGGCCAGGACCGTTAGCTCAAAAACCTACTTAGCACCAAACTCAAATTCCGGCACATGCAATTGTTTTAAATATGCGCATGTTTTCTAGTTATTTGGAGCCTGCCTGCTTTGCATCTCCCACAAAACTGCACTAAACATCTGTTAGCCTTAGATAAACAAACCCTGGGGTTATAAAAGCCCCCAAGTCACTGCTGCCCTTCTGTCTAACCCAGAGACTCCCCATTATGCTTCAGAGTGACATCACCTAGACATGAAACCTCCCTTCTCTGATTCCTCTCTCCTCCCGAGTTCTCTTGCTTTCATCCTCTTTTGGGTGGTGGTCCCATGCCACTGTCTCTGAAGGGTTTCCCATCCACACCTGTGCACCAATCTGCACCATCCACACCCCAAGCAAACCGCTCAAAGCACCACCCAAATGAAGCTCATTGTGTGCTCCTGCCACCTTGTGGTTATATCTTTTCCCGGATCGGCTCCCAAATCCGTGAACCCACAATACTGTAAATATACAAGAGGGGAAACACTAACTTCTTTAAATTGCTTTCTCAAGACTATATGGATTTTTTTCCCTTCCTTTTAGTAACTTGAGATTTTGGCACTCATTAAAAAGAATGCTTAGACCTGGCAAGCTAAGAGGATACTTGGAGGTCATTTCACTAATCCCTGCCTTATATAGGTGAAGACACTTGGGTTGGGACTTCTCTCTCTTTCAAAATTCAACTTCTGAAAGTGAAATTACATAAATTAACACCCAAGAATTTTAAATCCAGGGTTTATACTAAGAAAGTGATCATAAATAGCTTCAAAAATAGCAATAACCTGAATAACTGTTATGCTGCCATATAAAATAATGCAGATTTTTAAATAACATACAGAAATGTTCATAATACATTTTAAGGCATAAAGTAAAAAAAAAGACCCAGTAAGTTTAGTATGTTGCATTTTTATTTTAAATTTTTATGTGCTTAGAAAAGCACCAACAATAAATACCAAATATTAAGTAGTTATCTGTGCATCATAGGATTAGCTGATTGTAGTTTAATTTGCTTGGCTTCTCTATAGTTTCTAAGTTTCTCATAAACAATGTTAATTATTCAATAAGAAAAAAAATCATTATTAAAGATGTCAATTATCATGGCAAATTACAGGCTTAGACCAGCAGTACTGTCCAATAAAACTTTACAGTGATGGAAAGGTCTTTTATCTACACTGTCCAATATGATGAGTGGCCAGTTGTAGTTACTGAGCATTTGAAATGCCAGTGCAATTGAAGAACTGAATTTCTAATTTAATTTATGTAGTCACATGTAGCTGGCAGTTACTGTATTGACCAAGACAGGATAAAATATTTGGTGGTTGGGATCAGTCACATCTCATTCATAAATGTCGTGGACTATCTCATTCTACAGTGTATGCAAATGTGAATGTTTTTCTTGACTAGCTTCCTCCTAAGTTATTCTTATAAGTTATTCTTATAAAGTTATATTCTTTTATAAGTTATTCTTGTACTTCATAATTTGGGATAAAGTGCACCAACAATGAGATGAAACCATGTATTCAGTATAGGTTCTTTGAGAAACACTGAGTTCATGCAGTTCATGAAGAAGACCCATTTATACATGAACAAGGAGGGACACCTGCGTGGCTCAGTTGTTAAGCATCTGCTTTCGGCTCAGGCCATGATCCCAGGGTCCTGGGATTGAGCCCCACATCGGGCTTCCTGGATCTCCCCACATTGGGCTCCCTGCTGAACAGAGAACCCTCTTCCACTCCCCCTGATTGTGCTCCCTCTCTTGCTGTGTGTGTGTCTGTCAGATAAATAAATAAAATCTTTAAAAAATAAACAAATAAACGAACAAGGAGACTTTATCCAGAAATTACATGTTCCTTGTTAAATAAAATGAAATGCTCGTCCTTTTCCCTAGTCAGGCAATTGTCTAGAGAGAACCAGAATAACAGAAAGATCAAGTTGGATTCTGTTAATCTGGTGAACTAATCAAACTTTCACCATTTAATTTTATAGCTATAACTATTGACTTAGACTTGCTGAATGCTGGTATAACAGTTAATGTAAACAAGCTTAAGCTTCATTTTTGTTACTCAAATTGTATGTTGAATTTGTAACCAAATTTGTCCTCTCCTTCCATAATTTAAGAATCCACCTTTCTGACTGATACCAGTGTTTGTGAAATCTTCATCTCTCCACCTCATCAGCACCCAGGATCTGTCCTTATTTGGGATCTATTGTTTTGTTTCTTCTTGAGTGAGGAGACACTTTTTCTATAGGCACATACTTTTGCTTTCCAGAAAATAAGTAGTTAACTTATGTAGCATTGTGCTCACCATTTGCTTTTATGTTACTGGAAACAATTTTTATCCTGAGTTTCCTTGTTTGAGGGGTTGATTTTTTAATAGATTCCATAGTGGTTCTGCTCATCTATTAATTTACCTGATAAAGCAAGGACACTGTAGTGATTAAAAATTCTAGAGACGTGCTGAGAATATATTAGGAACATTATTAAGATAAGTTTTTTGGGTAGAAATTTTCTGGGAGAAATCTTTATAATTACAATGAACATAAAAGATATGCAGCTATAATTATGAGTTTCTTTGAATTTCAAATCCAAGAGAATTCATTTAGAACAGATTACAAATTTTTACTGAAGATGGCAGAAACAGTTGCTAAAAAGAAGAAGAGAAATGAAGAGTTTGTAATTGGGCTGGAGACAGGGAAAGGAAGCTGATATGCTAGAGGGATCAGTCTAACAGCATGTTGCTGTGCCAATTCAGAAACTCATTTACCTGGTTAATGAAAGCAAGTTCAAATAAACAATGATGAAGTCATGTATACTTTATAAATGGGATTTGGAAATAAGAGAGTACTCTGAGCAATACCTGAGGTGGTGAAAATAATAGATACTTTGTTTGTTTCTGTTTGCTTGCTTTGAACCCACAGTCAATATTTTATCCCGCTGGAATTGAACCATTTTTAAGTTGTATTTGTTTTGTAAAAACTTAGTTCTTGATCCTTTTACTAAAAGAATACAGGGGAGAAAAAACAAAGAAATTTGTTTTGTTGGTAAATCAAGAGGAATAGCCAATATGGAAACGTCTCAAATCCTGATTAAGGTTTCTGTTGATTTCAAGCAAAGATCAAAGCAATATCAAGGGAGAAACATTCCATGACAATTGAATCTCATAGGGAGGAATAAAGAAGGGAGGCCATGTTCCCCACATACGTTGGGATTCAGTGCTCTGTCTTACTACTAACCTTAATAAACTTCAGTCTGGGGGCACCTGGGTGGCACAGTGGGTTAAAGCCTCTGCCTTCAGCTCGGGTCATGATCCCAGTGTCCTGGGATCAAGCCCCGCTTCCTCCTCCTCTCTCTCTCTGCCTGCCTCTCTGCGTACTTGTGATCTCTGTCTGTTAAATGAATAAATAAAATCTTAAAAAAAAATAAATTACTTTCATGAGTGTTCTGTAGTTCCTCGAGTACAGATCCTTTACCTCTTTGGTTAGGTTTATTCCCAGGTATCTTATGGTTCTTGGTGCTATAGTAAATGGAATCGATTCTTTAATTTCCCTTTCTGTATTTTCATTGTTAGTGTATAAGAAAGCCACTGATTTCTGTACATTGACTTTGTATCCTGCCACGTTACTGAATTGCTGTATGAGTTCTAGTAGTTTGGGGATGGAGTCTTTTGGGTTTTCCATATAAAGTATCATGTCATCTGCGAAGAGACAGAGTTTGACTGCTTCCTTGCCGATTTGGATACCTTTTATTTCTCTTTGTTGACTGATTGCTGTTGCTAGGACTTCTAATACTATGTTGAACAAGAGTGGTGAGAGTGGACATAAAAAGATGGAAGACCATTCTATGTTCTTAGATCGGAAGAATAAACATTGTTAAAATGTCTATACTACCTAGAGCAATCTATACTTTTAATGCCATTCCAATCAAAATTCCACCGGTATTTTTCAAAGAGCTGGAGCAAATAATCCTAAAATTTGTATGGAATCAGAAGAGACCCCGAATTGCTAAGGAAATGTTGAAAAACAAAAATAAAACTGGTGGCATCTCGTTACCTGATTTCAAGCTATACTACAAAGCTGTGATCACCAAGACAGCATGGTACTGGCATCAAAACAGACACATAGACCAATGGAACAGAATAGAGA
>PISX010008428.1:0-28571 GCA_004024625.1 Mellivora capensis
CACCCCACCCTCATTACTACCCTCTGCATCTCACCCTCACCTGTACCCCCAACACCCCACCCTCGTCACTACCCCCAGTACCCCAGCCTCACTACTACCCACCACACTCGATGCTCATTACTACCCCCGGACACCATCCAGCACAACAGGACTGGATTCCTCTACCTAATGTGCAGGCCTGATTGTGTCTCTCTTCTGCTAAAAAATGTTCAGAGCCTTCCCACCACCACAGACCGAATTAAATGCATACCCTCCCTACCAGAGTCCAAGACAGCTGTACCCCACATTCACATTACATTTACACCTGTATCTCCTAGGAAGCCTTTACTTCAGAAGCCATGTTTTATTTTACCTCATTAAATCTTTTCAGAGGTCAATTGTTTTTTGTTCCCATGGTCAAGACAAGGACAACAAAATGTCCTTGTCAGGGGAATGAAGGGGTTTTTGTTTTATTTGTGGGGGAGAGTACTGTTGTTATTCTACATAGAGATTTCTTTGCATTCAAAAAGATCGTTAGAAAAACACAAAATTTATTCTTACAGCTCTGCTCTGGGTATTTAATAAGTATCAGACATGCTGACTCATCTCACTAATATGATTAAAATTCAATCTGCACCCAGGTATAAATTTGCAGTCCCCAAAATGAATTTTAAAAAGAAAACTCACAGCCAAATATTTTTATTGAATTAAACAAATATTTATTGAATATCTACTATTTTTTTCAATCACCATTTTCAAGGCTGAAGAGGATACCCACAAACTAGACACAGCCTTTGCCCTCAAGCAGCTTACAGGGTAGCATGTAAGAGAAAAATTTCACATAAATCGCTTTAATATAAAGCACAAAAATCCATACAAAAAGTAATGTTAGAGAAGTAAAAATTACTAAGGGGATTCAGAGGGAAACGGTAAAACATGAAGATGAATCATACTAAAAAAAATAGCTAACCAGTTTCTCAAATCAGTAAAGTACAATTAACCAAAAAATAATAACGCAAATAATAGATGAGGTTGAAAACTCAAAGTTAATTTGTCTTTTGACAATTCGTGGATGAGAAGTCAATGTGAGATCAGGATCATAAATAAAGATCTCTAAGTGGGTCATTTTGGCCAATATCCACTTCAGCAATTTATTATGAAAACTACCCAAGAGAATCAGAATCTCAAAGGCTATTCTTCATCTATAGGGATGCTGCCTGGAGTCTGTGAGATTCTCAAAGCTGGGAGAGTGTCTGGGCGAACTAAACAGTTGTACCATCAAGGAAAGTAAAGGTACACTGCCTCCAATATTCCCTGTCAGGCCTGATTTTTCTCCCAAACTTCCATATAGCGTCTATTTCCTTATTTGATTCATACTGAACAGAATATAGTGACTGCATCAACAAAGCTCCAATAACTGAATACTGGCAGCCAGCCAGACCGGTGACCTGGCAGCTAGTGATACCCTATCTGAAGTTGAGGGAACCAGAGTTCAAGTCTGCCTCTACCACTCACTAGTGCTGCGACTTTGAGCAAATCACTCACTTGTAACCCCCTGAGCCTCTGTTTCCTCATACACAAAATAAAATGTGAGTGCTATGTACATAATAGCTATTGCCTAAAGTGAGATAATATAACATGGAAGCCATTTGTAAACTGTAAAGCATTACACAAATGGTAATTCACGTCATCACGGAAACAAGGAATATAATTACTAAGTCCTGTTGCGTAGATTGTGTGTGGAGAATAAAGAGAGGTTTATCCCTCACAACCACCCTTCAGTGCATGCTAAAGTCAGGAGGAAAGAAGGATAGGCAGAAGAGAATATTATGAAATGATATAAAAGCAAACTTCAGTCAGTTTTCTGGCAACTAAAAAATGCTCATGGACCAAATGTGCTTTAATTAATGCTTGTTGACTGAATGATGAATACATGAAGGGGTAAGGTACTGAATGTGGGAATGAATGAAGGCATAGCCAAGAGAAATGCATGAACAAAGCAGGAGGTATCAGGTATGTGTCAAGAGTGAAAGAAATAATTTGGGAAAAATGAACCCATGTGGCCCAAGAAGCTAACAGTAATGGGTTCCATTCACACAGACTATAATGGCAGAAGAAACAGCAGTCCTGATAAATAGAAATAAAAGCCTGGTTCTAGGCTTCCTATCATTCCAGTAATACTCATTCATAAATACTGACACCTTCTCCAGTTACCTAAAAACATAAAGGACCCAAACAGAAGAGCTGCATGCATGCGAAAAACTATAAAAATGACCCCACATAAAAGGAAACATTTTGAAGGCCACAACACATTGAAGCTCATAAGGTCTACTCTGAATTCTATGTGATAGCTAGAAAAATTATATCAAACCCATAGAGAGCAGAGAGTAGATCTAATTTGCAACATTACCAAATCTTTACAAAATCTGCTAAAACGTGTCCAAATAGAATGGATTAAAAGTTTCCTCAGTTTTATTTCTGTATTTGTGTAACTATTTGTGTAACTAATGATATATATATTTAAATTATTTATTTAATTTATTTAAGTATTCTATTTTATTATTTATAAATTAAATTTGGATTTCAATAACTTCTGGCTCCAAAAATTATCAACTATAATGACTACGTAATTCTCAGCTAAGTAATTAACTGCTCTGAAACTCAATTTTATCAAGTGAATATGGGATTCTTTCTTTTTACTTTAAAGATTTTATTTATTTATTTGACAGAGAGAGAGAGAGATCACAGTAGGCAAGCAGAGAGAAAAGGGGAAGCAGGCTCTCCACTGAGCAGAGAACCCGATGTGGGGCTCGATTCCAGGAGCCTGAGATCATGACCTGAGCCAAAGGCAGAGGCTTAACCCATTGAGCCACCCAGGCGCCCCACTTACTTTTTACTTTAAAAAGTTTAAGTACCTGTAGCAGAGAGCTCAACTCACAGAACATGTTAAGCATTTTCACCTTCCTTCTTACCTTTCCTCAGCTTAAAGAAGAAATGTCACTTACACAGTTTTTTTTTTTTTTTTTAAGATTTCATTTGTTTATTTGAGAGAGAGAGAGAGAGAAAGAGAGAACGCACAAGCAGGGGGGAGGGCAAAAGGAGAAGGAGAAGCAGGCTCTGTGATGAGCAGGGAGCCCAACGCAGGGTTTGATCCCAGAACCCTGAGATCATGACCTGAGCCAAAGGCAGATGCTTAACCGACTGAGCCACCCAAGCTCCCTACCATTTACATAATTCTTAAATAATTACAACTGATGCAATGAAAGAATATAAATTGGAACACATTGTTAAAGGTCCATAGTCCACCTAATGGTCCAAAGTCCATCTACCTTAAAGTGAATAATTTCAAGACAAATCAAAAGCACTAGCTACACGAAAGAAAATGGCTACAAATGACGAGCAATATTATTGATAGAAAGATAAAATTGGGGTTTTTTTTTTTTGCTATATATTTTACAAAAAGTGATATAAGAGAAAGATCATCCTAATGGTGAGGGTTTTCCTTTCTTGGAAACTGTCTTCTATTAACTACCACTATGGGGAGGGGAAATTGGGCAGATTTCTAAAATGTATTATTTGAAAAAAATATCCTCACTTGGACTAATGGGCAAAGCCAGGTTCACAGCCAAAGTCAGGAAGAGACTGCTGATTATACGCAACGCAGACATCATAAAAAACCATACTAATTTCATATGAAGTGTTTCCTAACCAAGTATTTGGTTTAATTGAGAAAACGTACCCATCTCAATGAGTTCTGTCTCGAATGACAGGCTAAAGAATCAGTCACATAATTAATAAAGTGTTAAGTATTGTTATGTTTAAATAATGACACAACTACTATTACCACTACTAACCATCCTCATAAACTCTAATACTTGTTGAGCTCCTACCACCAGCCAGGAGTTTAATCCTCACATAATCTTATGAATTTACTTTACCAAAAAAACTATATATATATTATTTTAAAACACAGTGATTCCCAGTATGCCGACTTTTAAGCAAAGGTTCCCAGAACGCACGTGTGATAAAGAAGGCCAGCTGTACTCAATGTCCTGGACAGGTGTATTCTCAGGCAGCACTCAGAGAGCATAACCTGCACAGTGTCCTAAACATTCCTTAAGTTAGGTTCCACCAGCCGAAATTTAACTATAACACCATGGGGTACTTTGCGAATAACTGTAAAAGCCAAACTTGTGAGTATATGGAGAATTAAGTGTGGCAGACAAAAACATTTAGGTTAGTGGTGCTCAGTATTCATTATCATTTTCTAACATCTACTCTAGCTATTGAAGAATTAAAGTTTTGCTTTAGAAACTGTCTTTTAATGTTTCTCTTCCTGAAGGGTTTTTTTTTTAATCTAACTGCCTTATATCCCTTTAATTATCTGATTTTTTTTTTTCTGAATGGCACCATATGCCCATAACAATGTAAATTACTGGTCACAAATGAATCTTGGGTCATGAGCCTTACAGACAAAATGAAAAGATGTCCTGGGATTTCCAAGCTTGATATTTATTTCTGCACTCACTGAATACTCAAAAGCCACACTAACAAATCAAGTTCTAGGGCAGTTGTCTCAAGAGAGATCATTTCAGACAAACCTAAAGCAGTTGTTGGCATCATATGAATTATGCAACCATATCTCTGAAAAACCACCTGACCTCATCACATCTTAAGATGTTCACAGGTGAAGCAGATACTATTAGTTTGGTTTCAAAGTCTGTTCCCCAAATGATTAGACACTTTCTCCTCTTATTCATTATCATCCATCAGGTTTTTATCATTCAGAGGAAAACTAAATAACAAGCTGTACAATTTAGAACTGTGCATAAAATTTAGAATTTCAGAAACAAGCACAATATTTTTCCAAATTTTCTGTTACTGTGTAAAGGGTTAATTAAAGCATGAGTTTGCCTGGATTAAAATAAAAAGAATTACCAAACCTTAAAATCAGTATCATTTAGAGTTCTGATGCCAAAAATCTGTTTGACAGAGCAGGCTTTACTATACTGACATTTTAGCAGTAGCCAAAGTCCTGTTCCCACTAAATTCAGTCTTGGCAGCACCAGTAATTTACTAAAAGCCTTAACTCCTCTTGGTTAGGAGTTCTCTACCTCAAGAGCTTTCCACAAAACACAGTGCAACAAGGAAGTTGAATTGAGCAAGACTTAAAGATTTCTATTTTTATCACATAAACCAAGCTTTCTGTAAAATGAGAATGGCCTAAATAAAGAGAGATACTAATTTACTCAAAATGTTCATTAGACTTTAGATTTGTCTCTGATACAATACAGTAGTACAATTACACATAAATATCTCACTAATGGTAAAATCTGATAGTCTTACATTATTTCAAGATTTCAACAAGCAACTAAGTACTAAAATAGTAAATAAAAGTATCTGGTCCCAAATTACAAGTGACAACATTTTCTAATTTTCTCATCTTTCTAACTGGTACATTTCCAGAAATATTGTAAACACTTACAAACATGTTCATTTAGATAGCATTCCAAACATCTTTCACAGGTAGTAAGGAAGGGCCTCAAATCATCACTGCCAAAATTTCACATAAAGCTTAACATTTTGCTTAAAAGATATTTCCAATAATTTTGAAATCAAACCATATAAAAAGCACTTGACTCAACTTACCCAGCAGCTGAATGTTAATGAATTGGTAAAAGAATGTTCCAACCAAATCAGTTCACTTAATTTTTCAAGTGGATCTCATTACCGTTGTCTTTTTAAAAATTCAAAAACTCCACCTAATGAGGAAAGGAAAACAAAAACAGAAACAAAAACAGTGTTTAAACCAGAGCAGCATCATGGGATCAATAAATTAATAACACAGAAATCGAATCAAGATTCTTACTAAATCTTCTCCTAAGTTACTGTGCTTCTTAAGAGTATAAAACAACAAAAGCATCTGCCAACTAAACCAATCCAGTTTGGGGCAAAATGAATGTTCGAGCATAGAGAAAACAATAAAATGACACAGTCAGTATGAGAGCAGAAAAGTTTATTGTAAGTACTCATTGGCACACAGAAGCAAGGACTATATAATGACAGTTGGGATATGTAAAATTAGACTATTAGCGAGAAAAAGAGGTAACTGCTTTAGAATTCAGTTCATTGATTTTTATTAATTTACCAATGCAATGCAAATGTGTAGGCTGTAGTTCCTTAAAGCAGTTAAGTTCTAGTTCCATATAATCTCTGTTGAGAAATATTAACTAATACCTATAATCAATCACTTGGAGAGAATTCACTGGCATGAATTTCAAAATCATCCTCAGAATGTTATACCTGGTCTCCCACAGAAAGTATTTATTCTACTAAAGACCCATAAACAGCTTGATTAGGTTTATAAATAATATCAGTTAATTCCATTCATTTTACCACCTTTTCTACTACCTTACACCTTTTCTAAAGCCCAAATATTAAATTACTATCTCAACTTCAAGAGAAAGTTTGAGAGAAAGCAAGCTATATCTCATCTGATGAGAGCCTAAAATAAACGGATGCTGGAGGGCCAAGCAGAAGAGTAAGATACAGAGTTGGCTGGCGGCCAGCTACTCCCAAATCAAGGCTCCCCGGGGTAGATTTAGTATGTTTTAAAGTCCCAGAACATCAAACCCAACCATGGTCAAGTGAAAAATCAAAAACCTATCCCAAAGCCAGAAATACATGATTTTTATCATGCAATTTGGAATTAGCCACATACGGCCACTCCTCTCTAATCCCAACACACATAGTAGTAAAAATTAATTTAACTAACCTCAGTATTTTAAAAAAGGTTAAAATGATTTGCTATCCACTATTAGAAAGTAGACACTCAAAACAAAAACAAAAGTTCCTAACAATGGACAAGACAAATAGCAATAATTATACACACTAAGTGGAAATCCACAGTAGTCATGGGAAATACATTTTCACTTTCAAGACAATCTAATGTCTAGATTCTAGGCTTGACTGCTATTCAGGAAATCGTTATCTAAAAAATTCATGTGGATAGGGTCTCCAAAGACTTCCTCATTCACAGAGACAAGTAGTCTTAATTATTAGTCTAGGGTTGTTGCCATAAATACAGCAAGACAAAAGCCAAATGGTTTGGTTATTTTAAATTATTCTGGATCAACAAATATAAGCACCTACAGGAGTTTCAAAATGGTACAACACATCCATTTTTCACACCTGGATATCTAGAGCTGTGAAAATATTTTTGTACTTATCTAGGACTTGGATGAAAGTTGCAAAGGCCCTTTCAAATAACGTTTGGAACTTAGCTTTATAATACTGCCTCTGAACTACTGCCATGATGGTTTTGCACTAGTACAGGGTTTCACAACTCATCCTTCTATTGGTCACTTTCCGAGGAAAAGCAAGGGCACTTCCCGTCGGAATGGCTCACAGATTGGCTTGAAGATTCTTAAGAATCCTTTTCTCGCTGATTTGTCAATGAATAATGTGAAATTGACCTATACAAAAGTTTAGATTTACCATCCCTCTTCCTATGCTTGTTTATTTCTTAGAGCACCGCTTTCTTTTTTTTTTTTATTTAAATTTATTTATTTGTCAGAGAGGGAGAGAGAGCAAGCACAGGCAGACAGAGTGGCAGGCAGAGGCAGAGGGAGAAGCAGGCTCCCCGCCGAGCAAGGAGCCCGATGCGGGACTCGATCCCAGGATCGCTGGGATCATGACCTGAGCTGAAGGCAGTCGCTTAACCAACTGAGCCACCCAGGCGTCCCAAGCACCGCTTTCTTAAAGTATGTAGTTCTTGCCTCATAAAAGGACTTAGTACTTGCGTGCGGCCAGTCATTAAGCCAGAATCTCAAAAGGTCTTTCATCTAGAATATAGCAAGTATGTTTTCGTTCCAATCTAACTATGCTTATCTGAGTGGCCAGTGATTTCAAATTACTTAGGAATTTTTCAGTGGTGGTATGGACACCTCACATCAAGCCTCAAAAGCAGAAAGTACAAAATATATTAGTCATCTGTATGGATGATTCAGTAAAATGATTGCTCCTAATTAGCAAAGAAGATACGGATCTGTTGCCTACACAGCAGGTGTGCCTCATGTGTACAAACCACAATACAACATTCTTTAGAAATGTTCATTTCCTTAGAAATGAACAATGACACCCATGATATGATAGTAGGTTCCCTATGATTTCTATACCACACAGTAGTGCAATGCCTAAAATAATTGTACAACTTGATGAAAGCAGTTGAATCTAAACCTTACCTTTAATTTTTTTAACTGCTTGCCTCTACACATTAGGAAAGAGGAAAACAAAAACAAAAACAAAAACACCTCAGTGAGTGGTATTTCAGCTTCCTTGGAAAATCTAAAAACATCTGAAACTTTGTATTTCAGTTATGCAGTCTAAACAATGGAGCAATTTATCATTAGCTAATATTTGATCATGCTTGTCACCAACTGGTCTATATTTGTAGCCACAATGCTGAACCTGAGTGACCTTCTCTAGCTGAATGGTTTACCCCATGTAGTATACAGGAACCATGCCCTCTGAGTTGACCAGACCACTCTCTGAGAGCACTTCAGCTGTCCATACTGTTGCAACAGTGACACAGTAAACTTGCCCTTTTAGGAGCACATTAGAGTAGCACTTGGCACCCTGGAGTGAGCGTGTGGATTCTGGTGTTTTCATATCCCTGGACTAATCCTTTGTCCGTGTTCTGGTGTTCAAACACCATCCTTCTATTGATGACGACACTGAGGCGCAGAAGGTCACAGTCATTTGCTCAAGGTCATGCAACTAGAAGGCAGATTTCCTAACCACTATTCCACTATTTTTCTTTTACATCATTGAGCTTCTCTGAGCACCAAGGATGCTAAAGATGCCTCTTAATATATGATGGGAGGGAAATAGGGAAGGCAGTGAGTGCAAAGTGGGTGGGAACAGACCAGCAAATACCACAAGCTCCACACCACCCTCTTTATCATGGTTGCAAGTAACTTGCTTCTTTGTAAACCTAGTAAAAAACTGGCCAAGGAGAATAAGGAAAGAGAATAACTTCAGACCAAAACATCCTGGCATATTTTGGCAGGACTCCAAAATAACATTTGGAAAGCAGTACCTTAACCGCCAGAGTCAGTACATCTGCCCTACTTAGCCATCTGTATTATTTTTCTTTAGAAACACATAACAACATTGAAGACATTTTTAACCAAAAAAAAAAACAACCCTCAATCTCATCATCCAAACACAATTATTAACATTTTTTTACAAATGAATTTATTTGCCCATGTAAGAATATGTTCACATAGATGTTTTCATAACACATATAACATTTTTTTCATTTAATAGTTTTTTCATTTAATAGTTCACAAACACATCCTACATTTCCATGTAATTCATACAGTTCTCATTTTTCCTAGCCATATAATATTCTATAATTTGCATATGTAGTCATTTCCTCAACCATTCCTCTGTGTGGGAACATCTAAGTTGTTCCCATTTTTTTAAAATTTATTTATTTTTATTTATTTATTTTTTTTTTATTTTTATTTTTTTATAAACAATTTTTTACCCCGGAAGTGGAGATGCAACATGGGGGACTAGGGGGGCAGAAAAAGAAGAAAAGAAACAAGATGGGATTGGGAGGGAGACAAACCATAAGTGACTCTTAATCTCACAAAACAAACTGAGGGTTGCTGGGGGGAGGGGGTCAGGAAAGGTGGGTGGGGTAATGTACATTGGGGAGAGTATGTGCTATGGTTAGTGCTGTGAAGTGTGTAAACCTGGCCATTTATTTTTAATGCTAGAGATGCTACTAATAGTAGAGATACTATTCTTCCTTAAAAATATTAACAGAAATGGGATTAGTAAATCAGAGTATGAGTATTTTTATGGACTTCACATTTATAGGCATATTGATGTGAAGAGATTGAAATCACGTATGAAGCTACCAACAATATGTGAGCATTCCACTTTTACAAAACTTACTCACCCTTTCATGTGATTAAATTCTTTTGGTGGTTTATTTAATGTAAACTGGCCCTTCTGGGTGTCTTTTTATACTAATGGTGACCATAATTACTCTCCCATTTAAAAATAATTTCATTGTCTTTCCTTTCTAATGTAAAAATTATCTCTACCCATATAATTTGACTCCATTGTAGTCCTGTTTTTTCTTAGGCATTTAAATGGCACTTTAATACGATGTATATATTAACTTCTCTACAAATTGTTCTGTACGTTCAATAAACGTAAAGATAAAGAATCTTTAGATCTTTAACCATTTAATATATCTGGCATGTATTTGACAAGTTCCAAGTTATCCACATACCATTTACTAAGCTTGCTATATTATATTTTATGTGTGTTATTGTATCATAATGGGTCCATTTATGAGCTTCTCACTTTGTTACACTGGTCTACATATTTAAAATGTAAACTTTGTTCAGACTGGCATTATCTTAGGAACTTGCTGTTCATGTGTTAGGCAGTTTTAATTACTACTGTTGTTTATATTATGTTTGAAATCTACAGTAGGGCTAGATTTGACACCTTTTCTCTTCCCCCCCCCAAACACTCCTTCATATTTCCTTATGTGTGCATAGATACTTGCAAAATTCTCACCCATTTTCCCCAGATTATATGATCTGATTAAGTGTAATATTTGTCTTCTGTATTCAGCCATACCCAAAAAATCCCATTAGAAGTCTTAATAGAATTTTGTTGAATCACATATAGACATCCTTTCAATATTTTGTTTTGCCATGTAAAAAATAGTGTATTATCCTGCATCTCTACATTTATTACATTTTTACATTCAATAAATATTTGCATTCTAAAAAACCTGGTTCTGTGTCTTCCCAAATTCCATTTCACTTGCTTAGAAATAGTTAATTTCTCAAGTCCAACAACTGAATTGTGTTACTTCCTCATAAGATCCCCTGAATAAAATCCTTTATATGCAGGCAAACAGTGATTAAATAGAAAAGTGTTAAGTTCCAGCTTAAATAAAACATCCTAATTGCCTCAACAATGATGAAATTAAACTATATAAATGACACAACCACCACAAAATAATATCCCACGGAACCACTTTAATTTCTTAGTATATTTACAAGACACTGCCCCAAATTCATTTAAAACATAGCTGAATGGCTGAGAAAACACTTTATCCTTCTTGCTCTTCATCCCAACCAATGTCTGCTATCTGAAGACTAGGTTCAAAGATTGAGCAAAACCAACAGAAAAATGCAAATAATTCAAAATTATAATAATCTTTTTTTTTTTAATTATAATAATCTTTTAAACATAAACTTGACTAGGGGCTTCTGGATTGCTCAGTCAGTTGAGGATCTTCCTTTTGGCTTGGGTCATGATCTCAGGGTCCTGGGATGGCGCCCTGCATCAGGGCTCCCTGCACAGTGGGGAGCCTGCTTCTCCCTCTGCTGCTTTCCAGCTCTGCCCCCGCTCCTGCACTCAGGCTCTCTCTCTTTCCCTTTCTCTCTCTTCCTCTTAAATAAATAAATAAACCTTAAAAAAAAAACAAAAAACGTAAACTTGACTGAGAATATTGTACATGTTACTGCATATTTAATTGAGTCCATGTGTTATCTTCCTTGATGTAACAGACCTAGGGACTCTCAAGGAATACTATATTTTATAGAATGTATGAGTACCTAAAGAATTCTAGACACTGTAGTCAAAAGAATGTAAGGGCAAATGGAGGAAACGGGAGGGGAAAGACCAGGAATATCTGCACGAAGATAGGCAAATAAGGACAGAAGCTATTTTCCATCCTCACTTTGAACGTCACCCTATGTGTCAAGTTGAGTGAAAGCATGAGTGACGTGCCTCTCCAACTTCCTGAAGAAAGAAACACACAGAAAATGTGGCAAATATTTAATCTGAGCCTCGTTTCCTGAAAGACTGCAAGATGCCCACAGATTTTCTTTCCCAGAGTTCAAAATAGCAAGCTGAGTGGGTGTAGCACTTCAAGTGCAAAAGAAAAAAAAAAAAAGGTAACTAAGGAAAAGGAAATCATACTTTTTGCTTCTCAGTATGAGAATTCTAAAAGAAGCCAGTTAAAGGGATTTTAATGATTTACATCTAGAGCTGTCTTGAATCGGGACATAAATACAGTCCTGATACTTAACCAGGGCCTTCTGGTCACTTTTAAAGGTAACAGTTTCTATGAAAAGACTAATTTCCAACCTCACTGGTGGAGTAAGAGTAAGAGCGGGCAGTTCCACTCCAATACAGCCAAGGGCCTAAATGATGACAATACAACACTGGCAAAAGGGAGACTTGAAGGTTCCTGGAGTCTCTACCCTTCCCAGGGAGAGAAACCTTCCTCCACAATGCTTTTAAAACTTTAACATGCTTATGAGTCACCAGAGAAGTGTGTTGAAATGTGGGTTCTAATGATATGGGTCTGGATGGGGTCTAACTTGGGAGAGTTCCGTGGTGATGCTGATGGCTGGTCTGAGGTCCTCATTTTGAGAAGAGCGGTAACACTGGTTTACTAACAGCCAGACAGCAGAAATAACAATCAACCAATTAAGAACATGTGCAAAGGTGTCTCACACTGCACTAGCTGTTCTAAGAAATAATAAAGTAGACCATAATAACAAAGCCCTGAGCCAAAATATAAAAATTATTTTAAAAAGTTAAGTGCCAAATGCTAAAATGTGTGGTAGTGATTCTAGACATGATAGATGATGAGAACAGGAAGAGTTGTATACAGGCTAGTTTAGTGGCAAATGGTTTCCCAGAATAGGCTACACTCCATCAGGCCCCAGGTTTGGGGTGGTGTGGACAGAAAGAGTGCAGGAGCCCAGAAAAGGTAATGCTGGAAGGCACGCTGAGAGTTCTCAAAAAGGAAGACTGCAGTGCACCTGTTTTGTGGGTGTAGATATTATCATTTGAAATTTTAACTTGAATTCACTTGAATCAGGTGACAGGAACTTCTGACTTTGTGTAAAATTTGTAAGTTTGGGAATGATAGCGCTATTCTAGGGCAGTAAAGAAATGGGTAGATTTACCTGAGTCTTATGCAAATTTTCTCCACTGGCAATAGCAACAGTATTATTAATGATGTTTTAAATTTAAGCCTGGTAGCAAAAATTACCATGTGTGTGTGTGTGTGTGTGTGTGTGTGTGTGTGTGTGTATGCATATGTATGCCTTTGATTAACATATGTCTCTAATGATTAACAGTTTTAAAAGCACTAGAATGTAACTTTTCACTACAACAGAATTAATAGCCTTCTGTTATTTGGAATGTTGAATTTTACTTTTATTATAAAAATAAACACTTTTTTCTTCTATGAAATACTTTTAGATGGCACATACCCACACACACACTCAGCTCCAGCATTATTCTTCCCTTTCCTCCCACACTGGCTGACAATGAGAAGAAAACACATCCAGAAACAGAATGAAATTATTAATGAGTTATACCTTAGTTGTTTTTTAAATCTCCTTAGAAAATTCCTGTCAACCTACAATATTTTCAATATATTGCCCGGTGGATTTAACGGAAAAAAAAACAAAAACAAAAACAAAACAGAAGATTGCAAAACTCAATAAAACATTAAAAAAATCAATCTCTAACTTTTTTTTTTTTAACTGAAAAAATTTACAGGGAGATGGAGTACCTGTAAGCTGCAGGAGGGAAAGGAAGCATTTGAAAGAGAAATAGTACATTTTAGCATTCCTGGGTCACGTCAACAAACTTAGTGAGTTTCAGTTCCATTTTTGAACTACCAACTTCATCTTATTGTAAGCAATAAGAAATGATATATGGAATACTAGTTCATTTCCTATTAATGTTAAGTGCCATAACTATGGTTTAACCACAGCTTTTCTCCCTTCCAGATTCCTGTCCTACAAAACTTCCCTGTGCTTGCTGGCAGATGGGATTTAGGAATGGATTATGGCAAAACTCTGCAATTTCAAAGTATCTGGACTTGAATGTTTAAAAATACCTGCATCAGGGTAGCTGTGGAGAGTAAGGCCCTGGTATTCAGATGCACCAATGGATTTACCTACCTAGATTACCCCAATCTAACACACACACACACACACACACACTCATTACTGACAAGAAAACGGTATTACTACAAGGACCCTAAATTCTTGCTCATGAATGGCTTGCAAAAGAGAATGCAGTCAGGCCCTAAAAAGACCATGAAGTTTGCCTTCTACAAATCTCTTCCCCTTTCTGCTCTGAACTTTTTCAGGTGTCCTCCCCTAACTAGGTCATGGGATCCTGCAGGCTGCATTCCCCAACTACTGCAAGAAAGAGCTAATAATCATTTTCAGGCCTGACTGCCAAAAATGTAATGTGTTCTCATTAGAGAAAACAACACACAAATCAACCAACCTTGGGACATTATAAAACTTCATATAAAGAAATAAATAATGGTTGATGAAGAGACATATTTGGGGGGAACAGGTTTTACAAAAATGGAAGCAAGAGACCCCCTCTGTGGGAAATGTTGTTATTAATCCTATTAAGATACAGTGCAAAGGACTGTGCCATCTAAACTGGAACAAGATATGGTCTGCTTTCAGTTTTCTGAGGCAATTTCTATTTGAATCAAATAGACAGTTCATCAATGAGAAACTCTCACTCTCTCTCTGACCCTCTCTCTCTTTCCTCTTTCTCTCTCCCTCATGGGTCTGGCCCTTTCATTAGTTATAAGGCATAGTCCCGTTTTTACTCCCTCAGTATCTATCATTACAATCCTCTGTGTTTATGTGTCTACCTGCTTTTAAAAATACCGATTGATATTATCCGAAATGACAGCAGTTAAATTTGCAACAGCACAGGCTTCTCCCTGCAAGCCTGGAATCATGGTGGAAATCGCTTCAGTTGAGAAAGATTTCCCGAGCCAGAATTTTTGTCCTCCCTAACCAGGCTGCCAGGCCCAGATCAAATGAAGGTCGATGCACTGTCCCCAGAGGAAGCTGCTCAACTCGCAGGGTCGGTTCCCCTGAGCCCTGCCAAGGAGGCCCTTCGGTCTGACAGCTGACCTGGCAGCGCTGGTGTCTTCCCCAGGCGGAGAGTCTCCCACCCCCACCGGGACGACACAGAGCACCAAAGCCAGCAAAGTAAAGCGGAGCAGCTGGGGGCAGCCACATGTGGATGCCGCGAAGGCAGGCTCCCTCTGCAGTGGGAGTGTTAGAAGCCTCTGATGGTGGCCTGAGCTGTCGAAGTGTGTACTTCGAGACAGGACATCCCTCCTGGCATTCTGGGTGAGTAAAGCCCGGACCAGGGCAACAACAGCCTGGCCCGAGGACAGTCTGCTCCTCACATCAAAGCCTGAGGCCCGGGGAGGCTGGCCAGCGGCCAAAGACGCAAAGAGCAGCAGGGGAGTGTGTTGCCTTAGGACAATAGCAAACTGGGACTTGGTAGAGTCTGTGAATTCCAGGCACTGGGGAGGTCTGCTCAGAGATTTCACCCTCTCCTGTCAGGGCTGTGATTTAATTTCCTTTGAAGAAAAAAAAGAAGAAGAAGGAGAAGGAGAAGGAGAAAAGAAAAAGATAAAGAAAAGAACCTACATTCCCAAACCTTCCATCTGCAAAAGCAGACACCACAGTGCAAGTTAATGCACTCTGGTCCTTTCCAGCCGCAGCCACTGTCTAGAACAATACAGCTAAGTGAGATGTGACATTCTCCCGCTCATCTTATTAGGGCATTAAGTCTAAGGGGTAATTAAGATCATTTAAATGCAAACATCACTGTTCCATTGCTAATATCCTCCCAGATCGTTCCCATCAGTTCTGTTTAATTAGAGGGGCATCACTCCTTAATGATAACCTGACAGTTTTGTTTATTTGACAGGACAAAGCATAGAGTCTCATTTGGGGTAACAAGAACTGAAAGGAGAAGCGCCAAACTCTCAATCACAAAGATGACTCAGTTCTTGGACCTGAGAGGTTGTACCTGGAAAAGCTTACCCCTTGCTCAACAGACACGGGATTAATTCAAGAACCATCTCCTAACCTCCTCACTTTGTGGGACAGCTTTTTTGCACAAAAACATACAGAAAACAAACTAAGGGGGAAAAAAACTGTAAGAGAGGAGAAGAAAACTCAATCAATCACTCTCCCTCCCCGGGGTCTTAAAAGGGGAATCCTAAGGACAGGGATAAATGCCATAAATGTCCCAGTGCCCCGTCAGGGAAGCAAGTAGCAAAGGCAAACGTGGCGTACCTCCGCCTCTGGGGTGACGGGGCGCCATCATGAGAATCTTCCTGCATAAACGCTCATTGGAACAGAGAGGATCTTGTGAGTTCTCCTTTCAGAGGAAATGAATATGAGTTGAGATCACTCAACTCTAATCCGTCCTGGAGCTCAGGGTGAGCCTCTGGGCAGCACATGCCCCGTTTAGGCAGCAGGCTGTTCTGGCCCCGCGTGTCATCCCTAGTCATGCTACGGGTGGAAGAGCTCCCAGCTCCTTGCTAATCCCATGTGGGGAAGGCCAAGGTACAGAGTTTTACTTGATTGCATAAAATGTGGAGATATTTTCAGCTTCTGAATCATCATTCTGGCTGTTTCACCAGCCTTAAACCCTATTACAACCCTTTAGAAATATCTTTCCTATTCAATTTTCACATATTTTCACATAAGCAAACACTTAAAGTAATCCTGGGAAGTTTCAAAAAGATGAAATCCTGACATGGAAGAAGGAGAAAAAAAGAAAAAACCTGAAAAGAGTTTTACAAATATCTGCAATTGAAAACGGTCACCGTTGCAGTGGCGGTGGGTCAGGCCCTACACTTCCGTGATCTTCAAGCCCTTTATGAAACCAATGGACAATTAACACTTTGCAGGACTTCAGTGCTTGAGGACACAAATCGATTTTGTTTAAGTCACACTTCTAAGAGAGGAGAACCATTAAATAATGGAAATAAAAAAGCTGCTAACTGATATAGGAAGAACCTAAGCTATTTCTGTAATAATTCCACTGGGATTGATGCTGGATAGTATGAAAACAGGATGTTTTGGTTGTTGCTCCTCCTAAGAGACTACCAAACCAGCATAAGACTACAAAACACATCAAAATTACAAATCTATGTGAAGTTTCTAGTATTAAGAAAGCCAGATGGAATTTTTATTCATGTATTTAAAATTTTTGCTCGATGTGGGATGACCTTTGGAAACATGCTTCTTGTTTTTATGAATGCCAAAAGGGAAACAGTTACATAACAATGGTCCAGCATTCTAGGGCAGAGAACTTAATCTTCAATATGGGATGGTCGCAGATGAGTCTTCACGGCTAAGACTTCTTATTTTTAAAATTAACATGGATTAATTCATGGTTTCTGGATACCTGTTTCATTTAGTTAGAAGCTAATCCCAACAATATAAGGATTCCAATACCAAACTCTTTCTAATGTTCCTTCAATGCAACGTTTTGAAGCTATCACTGCTCAAGGATGAACTTAATATTCACGGCCTATGGATAATTTTAAATGGGTAGGACTAGCACACTCAGATATACAATCTTAACTGTGTGTAAGAGGAAGGGAGAGAAGGATGGAGCAGGAGACAGGTTATCATCTTTATAACTGAAATCATGGTTTTTCATTACTTTTTGCCTAACTCAACAGAAGCCTACATATCGTGCCCTTATCCTGACCCATGGACCCCCATTTGGGAAGGTAGAATAAATCGGAGGAAGTGCAAATAGGAAAGATTTGCACCTAAATATTCTCCCAAGCAGACAGCTGAGTTCTGCTGTGTGCACTCAGATGTTTTTTGAAATAGCTGGGAAAGTCACTCGAAACACCACACGTGCTGCCATAATCCCAGGAATAAGTCTCCATTCAAACCAAGCCCAAGCACCAAGTCAACCATGAGACTAGGAAGGAAATAAATATAACCTTCTTTTACTCTCTGAGGTCCCAGAGCCTACAACTAATCAATAAGGCTGATGGTTTCATTTTTTGTAAAACTACAAAATACATCTTTTTAATATTTAACCACTTATAAACTTTTCTGCTCAGTGAAATAAAGATTTTGTTTCCTTTCTCACTATCTATAATATACTATTTCTGCCATCTGTTAGCATATTCAACAATCATTTTGTTAAGATTTTATTTTTTAACTAATCTCTATACCCAATGTAGGGCTTGAACTTACAACCCTGAGACCAAGAGTCACATGCTCTACCAACTGAGCCAGCAGGTGCCCCTCAACATCATTTACTAAGCACCTGTCACACGTACCAGGCACTGTTGTGATCAGAAAGTACACAAATGTGGTTTCTGACCTCAGTGAATACCAAACTTACAAGCGGGATGAAAAGTGCTGTAGAAGTTACAGCAAGGTCCCCAGCAAGGGGTAGGTGTCAAGAAAGGGCTGAAAACGGACACACTTAAAATGGATCTGGAGTAATCGGCAGAAGCTTGCCAAGGCAGACAAGGAGAAAAACAACTGTGAGAGGAAATAGAGCATATTCAGTTTTAGAACAAGCTACGTTTGAGGTGCCTCAGAAACATTCGAGTAGAAATGTCCAGGCAGACATACAGGTATAGAACCCATAGGATACGTGAGCTGAAAAATCCCGTTTGGAACACCATGCGGGTCACCAGCATGTAGAGCTGATACTTAAAACAATAGGCCTGGGTACACAGTTTGGGGAGCTACAGGAAGAAGAGGCCCAGGGCTGTGCTTTGGGGAAAGCCACAACAGGGAATGTGGGAGGGGCTGGGAACAGGGGTAGGGGGGCTGGGAACAGGGGTAGGGCAGCAGGTCCCAGTGTCACGGGGCCATGCAGAGAAAACTTCAAATGATAAACAGAGTCAAATACAAATCATCAACAGTAGGTCACATAAGTCAAAGACCTGAAAGATTTCACTGAATTTCAAAATGAAGAGGTTACAGCAGGTGATGCAGTTGAGATGGGTGGTACAGAAGCTAGAAAAGCCATTAGGATTATTGGTTGTAGTTTGTTTGTTTGTGATCAAAATGGGAGATGTTTAAATATATTTAATTTTCCAAGTTGAGAGACCTTCCCCTGGGGTGGTGAGTGGGGGCTGGGAGTCTTAACAATATTTTACTGGATTAAATGTTGACCACAGCGGAGAGATACAACCGAGACTTCATTGTGTTAAAGTAAAATTTCTCAACCACTAAGTATAACTACTAATGGGAATTTATTGATTTGGGGAGCCAAAAAGAATCAGTAAGAAACCATACGAAACTGGAGAAATCTTAAAACTTCTAAAAGACAAAGGTAAACTTTGATCATAGAACTGGCAAGCTGAACACAATTTTACAGATCATCTATTTCAAGCTCTTATCTGAAAACAAATTTTAAAGCAATGCAATAATAGCAACTTCCGTTGGGAAACATCAGAACCAAATTTAAATTGTGCAAGATGAAAGAAATTGCTAGTAACAAAGAGGAGGCACAAACTAGCCTGTTTCAGAAACTTTCACACATTTGATTCAGCCATCTTGATAGAAGGCGATAACTAAACCTGGTGATAACAAGTTATTATTAATAAACGTACCAAGAAAATTTCTGAAGCAACACTCTAGAACCCACTGACCTCTCAGACACTTAGTAACTAATAACTAACTCTTCCTGCTCACTCTGGGGTCACACCCCAAGGTGGCTTTCACCCTTTGTCTCAGAACAAGGAACCACTGCATTATCAAAGAGTAAACAAGGAATGATACAAAGTGAAAAATGTAGTTTTACAGTGTAGTGGTTTGCGTTGTATGATTATAACTGAAAACCCAGTTTTATTCATGTGATGAAAAATTTACGAAAAAGTGCTTCTTTAGAACTTAAAAATGACTTATCAAATTGGTTTCTGGAAAATATAAAAATAAGAGAGGTTCTTTCGTACTTCTTTTTAAAAAGTTTTCCAACTCCATCTGTCTTTATGTTTTAAGAAATGAGGAAAAAAAAAATCACCCAGAGGAAGCAACTTTATCAGGCCTGAAATAAATAAAGTCTGGTAATAAGATTTGACTCCCAGCCAAGAGTGGCGTCCACCTGCCCTCAGTCTGGGAAGGCTTAGGATTGTGGTTCTTTCATAGTTAGATACACACATATACACCAAGCATTATCTCTTTCTTTATGAGATGTAGCATATAGTTTGGCAGCCTAGATTCTCTTTAGACTGCTCTGATTTCCATAAAAAGGAAGCTTAAAAGTTTGGGCTTACTACTGAAAACATGAAGAAAATGAAAGACCTAGAAATAGTAATGGAGTTTGAAATAATCAGCACATAGAATGATAAAAATAATCAACATTTACTGAATTTACCAAATCCTTGTGTTCCAGCAACATGCTACATGATTTATGTGTATTTTCTCATTAAATCCTTTACGAGGCAGGCACTAATATGACCTCCCTTACAGACAACTCAAGGTCCCACGTTTAAGGAGCTTATCCATTGCCTCACAGTACGGGCTGAAAGTGGTTTTTCAACCCAGTGAATCTGACTCAAAACCAATGCTTTTGAAAAATATACATAGTAGCAATACAAAAAGATGCTTGATTTGAAAAGATCCAAGTACCCAGCAATTATTCGCACTCAGTTTTCAGTTTTACTCATGATTTTGATCTGGCAAATGAACCATCGGTGCCAAGCCAAGAAAGTTTAATATATTGAACCATTCCTATTACTCACTATCTATACTGGTGTGACTGAACCACATGGCAATAGTTTCAGGTGAGTCAACCACGTCTGTCTGCAACAATGATGGAACACTTTCACACTAAAAATGAAGGTCACTGCTCTAAATTGGGCAACAAAATCAAAATCTTTTGTATACAGCTCAAGAGTACTCTTTTACCCAGATCATTGTCCTAATTTACTTTGGCACTGAAAAATGTTTTTATTATTATAAAGTAAGACTAAAACTGATTTGGGGTTTGGAGGACTTTATATGTCTATGTTCCACTAGATTAATTTTGGAGAGCATTCCATGCTCTCCTTCTCCAGAAAATACAGTATTTCTTTGTTCTTAAATAAAAGAAAATATAAATTAAAAAAAAATAAAATTTCCAAAAAGGAAACAAAACTTCACTACATGATATTCCTTAAGGTTGTGTTTTAACTTCGTTATTGGGAAATGTCTTCATTTAATTTTTCTATCAAAAAATTATGCTTTTCTTATAAAATGATCATGATGAACTCTTTTTTCCCCTCATTTATTCAATTACGGATTCAGCAAACAACAATTATGTACTCCCAAAGCTGTGGTTCTTGTCCTCATAGAACTTAGGGGCTAGCGAAGAACAGACATTAAAAACAGATTGTTACTGTGTAGATCCTACAACAAAAGGCAAGTCATGTAATCAGAGAGCCATTTGAGAAAGGCAACTCTTTTCTAAGTGTGCACAATTTTAAAAATTTTAAATGTGGAAGCTAAGCATCCCTCTTGTCATGATCTGAAGCCTCAAATTTAGAGGTGGTTAAAAGAGACACATGTTAAATCCACCACAACTATATTTTCTTTCAAAACTGGTAAATGTCCCAGAGCACCAGGAATCCAATTTGGAAATCATTCAGCACAGATGATCTAGAAATTTCCCAAAAGAAGTCACTGGCCACCATTTTCTTATTCTAGCTTGCACAGATTTATCACTGAGTCTAACATACCAATTTGTACAATTTGACAAATTTAGAGTGAAGGGTTAGGGGAGCCAGATAACATGATCAGAATTGCAGAAAACCTTTTCAAGTCTTGAAGTAGCAGGCTTTTCCACTGTTAACTGTCTAGTCTGAAATGATAAACATTTGTCTCTTTGACAAACTTGATGTCAAATTTGTTATTTGCAGTCAAAAGCTCTACCACTGAGCTACACCCCCACAAAATTTGTTATTTGATGTAGAAACAAAAAGTAACAATTTTTTGTTCTTATCTTTCAGTTAGTTTCCCCTTAGTTTAACTACATACATGTACAACATTTATCTTTTCTTTTACTCCTTTTAGAGCCTGCTAAGATTCCAGCTGTTTTGTTATTGATTTCCTTCAGCTGGTATGTCAGTCCTTAGATTAAGGTGTTTTTCTTTTCCTCCTTTGGCAGACTTAGGCAGACTAGACATTTCGCAAAGATTATCTACAAGAGCATGGCCAAATGGAATCCAAGGAGACTGCCAGATGTCTATTTTTTCCACATCAGAGAAGCAAACCATAGATGGTCCAGCTTGTCTGCCCTCCAAGTCTAGGACTTAAGAGTGGGAAATCCCAACAGAAAGGAAAGTCCAAGCTGCCTACTTGAGGGTCTCCTTGTGGATTTGGTGAAGAACTCACTTGGAACAGGCACAAGCTGGACGATTACACTTCACCTTCCAGCCCGCCAAGATGGTTCCTTCTTAAAATAAGTCACATAACCGAAGTTCCCTTTCATGATTACTACTTGAAATCTGGAATGCCTCTCTCTAGAACCAGAGTCACAAACAGTGATTGGCATCCCAGACTAGCCTAAGGCGATGTAATAGGAGTACTATAGAACCTGCATCACCTACATGTCATAATTTTTTTTTAAATTTCATTTCTTTTCAGCGTAACAGAATCCATAGTTTTACACCACACCCAGTGCTCCATGCAATGCGTGCCCTCCATAATACCCACCACCTGGCCCCCCCAACCTCCCACCCCCCGCCCCTTCAAAACCCTCAGGTGGTTTTTCAGAGTCCATAGTCTCTCATGGTTCATCTCCCCCCCAATTTCCCTCAACTCCCTTCTCCTCTCATAGTTTTTATTCGAAAAAAATAGTCACACCGAGGACTTGAGTCAAAAGGATATGAAACTATTCCCTCCTTTTCCTACATGGGCCATAAAAGTCTAGGTAGAACCCTAAGAGGTAAATAATAATGGAAGAACAGCAAGACACATTCTTCAGGGGCAGAGGGATGGCTCGGGGGCAACAGCAGGGAGAATCTTGGTGGTGCTAGTCTTTCCCAAAGCCAGCAGGGGTGGTCCGGTTACCGGTAGTGACGGGGGTGGCTGGGGTGGCCAGATAGAGGAAGAGAAAAGCTGACCCCAAGAATAGGTCAATCAGAAACTTGAACAGTGGCGAAAAGGAAGTGTCCTCAAGCTGAGGGCAAGAGGAAGAGAAAGGGAATTCCTGCCACAAACCGACAGGGGAAATCCCCTGGTCTGGGTTGCTATTCACTGGGTCACAGGATTAGGAATATTCATCATTTAGTAATTTAACCCTCCCAAACCTTACTTTCCTTCTCTGGCTTCTTAAGGTCAGGCTTTCTGTTGTAAATGAGAATCTGATTCAGGCTGGCATATGTGCAGTGCTCCTCAGTTTGGCTGTCTGCCTACAGAGGTTCTGAATCAGAGCGATTTTGACCCCCAAGAGACACTGGGCAATGTCTGGGCTTATTTCTGGTTATCACGGCGGGGGAGGGGGCGCTACTGTCATCTGGCAGGTAGAGTAACCAGGAATGCTGTTTAATATTCCACAGTGCACAGGACAGCCCCCCACACCGAAGAATCGTCCATCCCCTAATCTCAACAGCACCAAGCTGAGAAAGGCTCTAACTTCCTAAATGTGCTACGGTAACTTTCTGTGACTTGTTACTGTGCTAGTGACGTGTCTGAGCAAGTGATCATAGCACACAGATCCTGTGGGTCACTATATTATTCAAACTCCATTGTGGAAATCCTGGTCAACTAAGAGAAAATCCTACAACCAACATCATTCTTCAGAATTAACAGAGTGTGACATCTGATTTTTAACTGAAGAAATACAATCAAGAGAGCCGAACACTGAGAGCTTGGCAGGAAGGTTCCAGCATGAACCTGGTATCACCAGGGTATCAGGCAGAGTTCCAGAGCACGGTGCGCTGCGAGGTCCCACGTGAACACGGACCTTGCCATCGATGCCGCATCCTGCTTCTTAAGCATTTCCATCAACAACGGCTATATTCCTCATTGAATGTCCAGTGACAACCCGGGAGTGTCAGCTCACTCCCAAAATGCTCACAGCGCACCCCTGTTAAAGCAAAAGCAATCGTCTCCCCCCAGGAAATCTTTTACTGGGCTGCATGTGTGAAAAAGAATGAAAGCAGGGTCACGAATCAGGGCACAACTAGTTCTGTGACCAGGACAGGCGGCATAACCTTTCTCTGGTCCTCTCTTTCTTCATCGGAACAGAGAAAGAGTTGGACTTAGTCATCTCCAGCCTCCCTTTCAATCCCCACTCCCATGATTTGTTTTCTTTCCAGATGGTAATGAGAAGGGGGCTGCTCAAAAGAAAGTTGGCAAAAGCGACCTTGTGAAGCCCTCTGCCCTGAGGGTTCCCATGGGGGGGTGTCTGTGAACACAGCAGACCAACCACCCAGGCAGTGAGCAATCCCACCAGAGAAGCTTTTTCCAATAAAAGCGAAAAATGGCCCCAAGCTTGACAGAGCAAGTCTCCGTTGAGCTCCAGGCTGTTAGAAATGAGGACTGTAAGAAATCAAGGCACAGTCTCCATGTGTGCGCAGCAGGGGAAGGACGAATGATTACACTCTGGCCTCATCAGCCACAGCCTCCCGCACAGATAGCCATCACCTCCAGAGCACCCTCTTCTCATTAGGAAGGACAGAGCAAGAGCACAGTGCGTTTTTAACTGTGCCCTTGTAATAAAAATCACAGGCAAAAGCAAAATGGAAGGCAACACCACCACCAAATTGAAGAGCCTTTAGATGTAATGGACAAATGCTTTACATATTTATATCCATTTGGTAGAGACCCAAATTAGTTCTAGTTCTAGGAACTGCTCAGCAGGACTGAATTATCTGCTGGAATAGTTTCCATTCACTGTCCTACAATAGGAAAGGAAACTGTTTTCTTAAGTGTCCCCCCTACCTCCGCACACCCCCCTCAACCAAGATTTTTATGCCCTGCTTCTAGAAGTTCAGATGCTTAGTGTGGCTATTTAAAAGTAATAGCGTCAAAAATAAATAAATAAATAAAAGTAACAGTGTCAAAGATATACTCAGGCCCTATCAAGTACGGAAAGTCAAAGACTGCATTTCTAGTCCTCAAAATTTTAAATCTGAACATGAAAACGCATTAAAAAAAAAAAGCCACAGTGAGGCATACACAAGAAGAAGTGGGACAAATAAAAATCTATTTTTCTACCCTTTCAACTTTATCACAACTTCCCAGGGCTCTATTTTTCCTGCAGAAACACCAGGATTGAAATATGCATTTGAAATACGGGGCCTTCTGAAAAAGCAGGTTTGTTTTCTGGATTTGTTTTTTGTTTTGTTTTGTTTTGTTTCAGGAAGAGCATCCACTATATGCATCTGCGAGTCCTGGACAACTACCATCTCACGATTTTTTGCCACATGCTGTTGAGGGGGAAATGGCAGATACTTTCCCCCCATTTCACTGAGAACAAGAAAGGAAGGGGTTAAACATAGGAGGCCTTTCCATCCCCCCCCCCCAATTCTACTTCCTGCTCCTCATTACTATTATCTAGGACTCTCCCCAAGCCACCCCCAGAGTAAGGAGGGAAAAGAATCCCCTTCAGCTCCTGTCACTACCATTGAAAGACTGCAGACTCCAGTACTTTTCTAGTAAAATGAAAAGGCAGACCGATGCCAAGAGTTGAGTTCCCTTTCACTGCAAAGAAATCTAACATGGCGGATGTGCCACCAAAAAATCAATAGCTGTAATGATTGCCTTTTTTGGAGTGGCCCGGGCTGTCAGCAGGAAAGGGGACACTGCTAAGCCCAGACACACTGCCTGGATCAGGCACAGCAAACAAGCTTCACAATAGAGAAGCATGAGTAATTTACTTATTAAAGAGATAACTGTAAAGGCTGATACAAATGGGCAAGTGTAAATCCTTCAACGCATTGACCAAGTGCTTGGCTGGGCGACCACAATGCTATGAGCAATGAAATCTAGGTTATGTTACTCAACTTCCAAAAATCTAATGCCCCTTTTAGCCTGAAAAAGATGACCTCTCCATGTGCACAAAGAAATGGCCTGCAAGGGAGCTCTGGTTTAGAGGGGCTCCCCGATGACACTGAAGCCACACAGGAAGTTGAGGGGAAACCTCTGTGACTAGTCTGCACTAACCCAGTCTTCGTGTATGAATACAGGGCAGATAAGGGAACTACTCCATTTCAGCTTGGCTCTAAAGCATTTTACATGATTCAGAAGAACACAAACCTAATCGATAATTGCCCAAACAATCCCATCTGTGATCATTTTCCCTATGTTGTCCACAAATGCAGCAGTGATGGTGCATTTCTGAGATTCAGAGAACAAGAGACAACTCTCTGTGATCTCAATTTTACTTCTGAAATTGTTATTTCATTGCCACCAACCAGCAAACGTTAGCCAAAAATAAAGAGGGCTAAAACATAGTTAGAAGGTGGAGCTTGAGTTAATGAGCAAATTAGAAAAAATATTATGTCACTTGCCATCAAATGTTATCTGTCAGCTGGAAATAAAAATCCAAAGAAAGAGAGGTTTCCAACAGTCTTTCTACAATAAGCTATTGTATGGTTCACAGGTCTGGGTCATTCACAACTCCCGGAAATAGCTGCATGTTCGCCAAATGCTCTTATTTTGTATGTTCCCACGAGCTTTCAGGACTTGTGCAAATTGTTTTCCAAGCACCATCCGGCCATAATGACCAGGTTACTACTGATAATTATGCTTGCCTGTCTATAGGTTTGTCAGCTAAAGAAATCCACAGACGGCTGTCATAATGAGCAGAAATCTACTTCTGGCACAGCTGGGCTGACCACAATGCATTAGAAAAACAACCCTCTTTGCAATAACCAGTTCTGGGCATCACTGGTTAAAAAAGACTAGTTTCCTGTTTTTCTCAAAAACTTCAGAGTGTGGGTATTGCTATTTTTTACTCCACCCACACCTTTTCTCTTTAATTGTTGAAGGTTTGGTGCTGTAAACACCTAATCATGGGTATATATATATATATATACATATATATGTATATATATATATATATATATATATATATTATAGCTCACGGTTTAATTTTAGGTCAAATTTATCCTTTCCAAGCAGAGTCTGCCTTGTGCCAAGGTATGGGCAGGAGAGAGAGCTGGGAGCACTGGGTTGGGGGCTTCAGGAGAAAGGGAGCATCCCCCTGGAAAGGGGATCTCGGCCCAGGCTTGAGCAATGCCCAGTCACTCTATGGCTAGGGCCAGAACCAGAAGCAGGCCAATGGTTGGTTCATGTCGGCTGAAACTGGCTGGAGTCTGGTGGCCTTAATAGGGGCACAAAATATCAAGAGCCCTGCCAGACATATCACCTCAATTATTCTAAGTTATTCCTCCTCCCGACTTTGAAATGTTAATTCCTTTCCAGGAGAGATCTAAGTACTCATATGCAGTGCATAGTATCACAAAGGCTGCTGCTCCTTCTGCCTGACCCCATAAGGTCCCTGCTCCAATGTCACCTTCTCCCATAGCCTCTCCCCGCCTAATTAACACACATACACACAGAGCGTGTGTGCTAGTAAGGCTGACATACATCTGTCCCCCATACTAGGATAGAAGCTTCTCAGAAGAGGCAATACTGCTTTGTTTCCCCATTGTTTCCCTGACACATGAACAGTGCCTAGAAATGGCAGACGACTGATTAATATTTGCTCAGAATGAACGCGCCCCCATCCCCCCACACTGTTAATTCACTACCACCTTTAGCTCACCTCTTACCCCGTCGTGCCCAGCTCTGCGGAAACCCTCATCATTGTACTGTAGTTTGTTTGCTTCTGCCCTTCTTATGCACCCAGGGCTCCTGGGGACAAAACCTGCACCCTGCCCACTGCTCGGGACCTAGCACATAACAGGTGTTCAATAAACATCTGCCGAATGGCGTTAAAGGAATCACCTGTGATTGGGCCAGGGCCAGGGTAGACACTACAGAAATATAAAAAGGGTTAAAACACAGATTTCTATCTATAATTTTTTCTTTTACCCATACTCTAGCTTTTGGTCACTGCTAGAAGTTTCCTTAGTCAACAGCATCAGCTCAAAGGCAAAACAATAAGAATTAAGGTGCATAAACTTGTCAAAACAAGGTGGGGAGGGGGGCACAATTTAAAGGAAGTTGAAAGCAAAATGTTTATTGCTGTCCTGCTAGGCAAGAAGTTGAGGTAATATCCTCTGAAAGTCACTGAAGAAGGGAAAGGAGCTACTAACCAAAATCAAATCTTCATTTTGGTTAAACTTCACAATAGGGAAAATGTAAACATTTTTTCCTCCTATAGATTCTCCTTTTAAAAGAAAGGCAGAAATTCATCAAAGGCCTCTATCCCCTCAGACCTTCTACATTTCTTCTGGAACTGTAAAAGGGACAAGAAAGACTCTGAACCACAATTACTCACTGACTTTATGTGATTCCCATAATGTTAAGAAGAACCAAGAGGATAAAAATTTAAATGAACAGAAATAAATTTATAGTGTTTACCACCTGTTTCAAGATTTTTAAAAATTACTGATATGTACACTAATACTGTCAAGTTCTTTTTTTTTTTAAAGATTTTATTTATTTATTTGACAGACAGAGATCACAAGTAGGCAGATAGGCAGGCAGAGAGAGAGGAGGAAGCAGGCTCCCTGCTGAGCAGAGAGCCTGATGCAGGTCTTG